>OVBE01004190.1:194-21732 GCA_900406425.1 Iberis pinnata | reverse complement strand
AAGTTGGATCTACTCTAGATGAATAAGTGTTCTTGCTTGCGAGAGTATTGACTTGAATGCTTGTGAACAATTGAATCTGAACTGTATTGCATGATCAATTATTTAAAAGATGGCGAGAGTTTGTCTCTGATAATTTGAGCATAGGGTTTAATATTCTAAGAGAAGATTATTCTATTGTTGTCTTTCATGTTGAGAACTATTTTCAAAGAAAATCCTTGAATGATAAATTGACTTTCAATCCTGATTACATGTGGTTTCCCTGATGTTTGACGCTTTTCTTTCATAAGTTTAAACCGTTTTAATTTACCGTTTTGATCTCAATCAACCTTATTATTCCTTTTTTAGCTTGATTTGAATTGAAACTGATTCGTGTACTATTCTGGTTTCTATGGATTCAATACCCTATTTATGCTACATTGAACTGTTCTCTACAGTAATAGTTTAGGATTAAATTCTAGACCTATCAGAATTTTGGCGCCACTGCCGAGGATCAAACCCGGGTCACCCGTGTGACAGGCGGGAATACTTACCACTATACCACAAGTCAATATGACAGCCGGGGACCAAGAGTGCCTTTTTGGTTTCTTATTAGAATCTAGTCTAAAATTTTATTTTTCAGTACTCATCTCGTTCTTTTCTGCTTGTTTGTGTTTTACAGGTGTATGATCAGAAGATCTGACAAATCTTCTAAATTACTAAGCCTCAGTAACTCGGAACTTGCTAGGATAAAACGCTCAAACCGGTTTTTTTATGGATGATTTAAAACTCAAAAAAATACTAACTATGTGTAAACTTAAATGTATGTCCAAATGATTTTTCGACATTTGTTACTAGAAAGATTTGAAACATAATTAATCAGATTGATTGAATCAAATGATCTAAAATCAATTTCAAATTCATATTCTTCAAAATTAAGATCTGTTCTCTAGAGATTTTATAAATCTTTGCAATTTACCTAAAACTTTGAATCTGGTTATTTGTTTTATAAAATTCGACAACTAATCATTTTAAATCAATCAATATACAAATAATTTAAAATCTTGTAAGTTTTTTATAAATGGAATAATAGCATGTTTAAAATCCATGAAATTTTATATTTATATATCATATTCAATTGAATATGACACCAAATTTCAATACACAATTTAAAACTTCCATTCCAATAACATTATACTATAATCAGATTTTTTTAATCATTATCAATTGGTTGAAAATCTACTTCTATTCTTTTTTTCATCGGAGTATTATTATAAATCAGATTTCATCAATATGATAAAAAAACAAATAGATAACTTAATTAAAAATTCATGATTGAATAACAAACACCCTTAGCTAAAAGAGAAATTGAACGTTTAACAAAACTTTTATACTAGATGTTTCGCGCTATTCCGAAAATATGTTATAGAATATAATTCCAAAATTATAGTACTATAACTTAAATTTTATATATCATTATGTAAATTTTATAATAATAATTATAAAATGTGTCGATAAATATAAATATGTAAATATCAAAGTAAAAGTGTGATGAAATTATAGAAAATACATAATTATATAATTTAAACATAATAAATATAACCTTATTTATTTTGTAAAATGGACAAATTAAAATATATTATATATATATATCATTGAAAATATATGTTAGATTGATTTAGCAATTAAGAAATAATATATAACTAGACTATGCCCCGCGCAATGCGCGGAAATATGTTATAAAATATAAATTTAAAATTATGGTATTTTAAATAAATTGTATGTATTGCTATATAACGTTTTATATAATGACTATGAAATTTGTCAAAAAAATATAAAATTATTAAATACTTTATAACCAATAAAAAATAATAGCATTTTATTGATTGGTTGAAATGCTTCTAATGTATAAATATTTTAAATAAATAAAAAATTTCTTAATCTACGCGTTTTTAACCAAAAAAATCTTATATAATAGAAGAAAATAAGTATTACTTTTATTCAAATAAATAATAAAATATATTATTATTTGTTAATGGCACATTAGATATATTATTATGAAACTAAAGGGTTTTTAGAAAAACTATATTCTTAATTCCTATTTTCTTTTTAACCAAAACCAAAGACGTAAGACAATAAAAGATTTTATTCAATCATTTTCACTAGTCAACAAAAATGGAAAAAACTTAACAAGGGTCCATATAATTTGTATATATCTCAAGACTCCTCTTGTTTCCTTGTGCAAATTTGCCTACGTGAATGCTCATGAAAACCAAATTGTTCAACCACTTTCCATCGATAAACAAAAACAAAAAGCTCTCTTTCTTGTGTCTCTCATCAAGGAGACACAGTACAACAAGCTCCCAAAATCTACTGAATCTTAAAGATGTTTTTCAGTTTCACAACTAGCTTCCATTCCTCCATCGATAATTCATCCTGCAAATCAATTCGACATCAGTCTTTGTGTTCGATCTGAAGAAAAATGAAACAACTTTTTTTAATTTCACTTACCCGGTAGTTTGTTTTGAGTATATCAATAGATCTTCTCGAAATATGACTCACAAGCTCATCTTCCATATCAAAATGCCTACCAAACATCTTCTGTTCTTCTGGATTCGAAGCAATAATCTATACACCATCGATTACTAGGTTAATATGTGAAGCTGAAACCACAAATTTTTATATCGCAAAAGAGAGAGAGAGTGTGTGATCTTATTATTTTAACCTTAATAGCCACTTGGATCCCCTTCTTTGCATAATCAACAGCCTTGTGGTTGTTCTCAATAGATGCAATGCGACCAATATCGATAAACTCTCTGCTAGGCACACATATCGGAGTTCCAATCTACAAACACAAATGTTAACAGAAGTGTGAATCCCTACTACTTGTGTCCCCCGTGTTTATGAGGTGCTGGCATTTTAACAGAACCGATATTCACTTAATTCGGTTCAGTTTGCTAAAATGAGAGCAAACCCATCGGTGGGATATAAATTTTAGTTCGTTTCCGGTTCTATTCGGTTTGGCGATAACTAACCGAATGAAGCAAACAATTCTATTGTATACTACATCAACCGAACCGAACCTAACCAAATGTACTAAAACTAACCAGAAATTGACTGAACCGAAATATATTTGTCAAAAGCCGAACCGAACCAACATTATGATAATTATAGTTTGGAAAAAAAAATTACTAACTGATTAAGCGGAAAACCAAAAAAAAAAACAAACCGAAATTATCTTTGGTTTAATTGGGCAAAAAAAAAGTTAAAAACCGTTTGAGCCAAAAACCAAAACAACCGAACCGAAATTATGTTTGGTTTAATTCGAGAAATAAATTTACTAACCGACTAAGCCGAAAACTAAGAAGACCCAACTAAAATAAACCTAATGCCCACCCCCTGGTTACAGAGAATCTAATAGTAAGAAATAAGATACCTTGAGTATACCCTCGACGACATTAACTCCAAGGACGATAGGATCTCTTTTATTGAACACACAGTTTGGTAAAATCTGAAGAACACATGGGAAGACAGCTTCATCTGCTGATTCTTTCTTCTTCTCTTCTTTGATATTCTCAATGTATGCTTTAAACTGATCGAACAAATGATATATGATATCGGCACAGAAGATTTTAACTCCCATATCGTCTGCGAGTTCCCGAGCTTCTGTAGTAACTTTCACGTCGAATGCTAAAATCGTAGCATATTCTTTTTTCCTTTCCAGCATTACTCCAGCTTTCATTATATCTTTCTTATGCACAGGTCCTATACCGATACCACTTACAGGTATCTTTACTGCTGGGGACTTTAAGAATTCAAGTAATGCTTCTAATGATCCTAGTGTAGATGCTTGTACGTATACTCCTTCGCCGCTTTTGTCAATTCTGCTTAGAACTGATTCCATATCTTCCATAGCTGATTCCTTGATTTCGTCAATGTCGTCATCAGGTCCAACCACATGTAAGGCAGTGCCTGCGATTGCGTGCTCGAGTCCCTAGTAAGTGCCAAAGTGAGGAACAAATTCAAGATATGAGTAAAGTTAACTGTAGAAGCTAGCAACTAAGATTATTGTGGAGTCGGTCCAATCACCTGCGCAGTAATCTTGATACCCTGTGCCGCCTTTATCTCTTTATGATGCACGTAAGTACCCTGAAACATCAGACCACGAATTCACATTGTGTATAAGGAAACAATTTGCATGAACCATGTTTAACGAATTAACAGCATGAGGCACATAGAAAAGTACCTTCACTCGTAACTCCTTCATTGGATGAGGAGTTAGTAATGCTCTAATAGTTGTGACTATAGGTCCCTGAAATAGAAGAGAAAGAAATAAGATCAAATTTCTATGCATACCCAGTGCATGACTTGTTCGGGTTTTAATCATAAGGTTTCCAACTTGCCTGTAACCCACAAACTACGATTTGATCACCTTCATGAAGTACACCATTTACCAAGACAACATCAATCGTTGTACCATGGCCTTCAATAACTTTAACTTCAAGGACAGTACACTGTGTTCAAACCATTTAAAGAAAAGTTAAGTATTTCTCATACTCAAGTAGAGCAGAAATTATTGTTAGAGATGAGAACCTGAACGTCGTCAACGTATGTAAGTTTCTCAACCATTGTTTTCTGAGCCCAATTAACTAACAACAGTAAGAGATCTGGGATCCCTTCCCCACTGGAATATCAAGAGCCAAAGTTAAACCAACTATTTAGCATGGAAGAGTTCTCTGTTGAGCCATAAACTACGAACAATAAACAGAAATTCATACCTTAGAGCACTAGTAGGAACAATACTGAAAGTTTCTCCCATTTCTTTATTCTTGTAATAAAGCTCAGTGTTGAGTCCTTGTTCCTTAAATTGGGTTATAATCTGAAATCGGAAAGAAACACCATAATATGAATAAAGCGTACACAAAGTAGAGATTAAGAAACAAGAGATGTATAACTAACCCCAGTGAGCCTCATGTTAAATTCATTTGTAACATCTTTGGTTTGCTGTTTCATTGCCTTCACAATAGGAGCATTCTTGCATGTTTTCCATCCGTATAGCCTATCCACCTGGAAGTTAAAGGTTTTTCTTTTACACACGGGAATTAACGAACAAAGAACAAAACTCCCATCGTAGCAGAATGAAAAGCGGTCTCACCTTATTCAATGCAATAATGAACTCTGTGTCCCTCATTCTTAAAAGATTTAGGGATTCTATGGTTTGTGGCTCTAGCCCATGCATTATGTCGACCACCAAAATTGCAAGGTCACACAAACTTGAACCCCTTGACCGCAGATTCGTGAAGGACTCGTGGCCAGGTGTATCAATAACCAATAGACCTGGCACCTTAAGTTTTGCATCGGCTTTCAGTTCCCTAGTCTTCTCTCGGATGTTTTCCGCAGGGAAATATGTTGCACCAATCTGCTGAGTTATACCTCCAGCCTCACCTTCCTGTACATTTGTTCCTCTGATGCAATCCAACAGTTTTGTTTTACCAGTATCGACATGACCCATGATGCAGCAAATGGGAGAGCGGAGATTTTCTTCACCCTCTTTAGGTTCACTAAGAGGTAATCCTTTACCCTTCTTAGAAGCATCTTTTGCCCGGGTAGAACGTTTTGTACGCGTAGCAGCCTCCTCTTCAGGTAAAGTTCTAACGGCAGGTGCTGCTTGGTTGCCCGTAGCTACTGGTTTAGTCGTTGGTTTTTCAGCCTCAAGATCTGCATAAAAATTGAAAAAAATCAAATTATAAACAAACGGACAATGAAGCAATAGGAAGAAGAACAGAGTACTAAAATTCATATTAACCTGAATCACGTGTCTTTGATACAGCGTCATTTATATCTTTCTTAACTACATGCTGAGCATCTTTCTCCTCGTCATCAAAATCACCTTTGAAGTTAAGTTCAACGTCATCCCCCCAGTTTTTTGCATCCCATTCATCTTCTTCTTCATCTTCCTCCACCCCATTGTCCTGAGCTACATCAATAGATCCTGATTTCTCATCTGTGTCTACTGACTCTACTAATTCAACCTTTCCAGTATCTACTGAACCCACTTCACCTAAAGTATCCGATTCATTTGCATGATGCTCTTTTGGCTCTACCTCCTCTTCTACCTGAAGGGAAGCAGAGTCATTGCCTTTTTGGCGAGCTGACTTTTTCTTGTTGGCATAAACAGGACGCTTTGAGGAAGGCTCACCCTCCTCTGCAACAGGTAGACCTCCATTGGCAGCCAGTAACTGGTTCTTAAAAGCCTCCCTCTTCTGAGCTTCACTCTTTTGCTTTGCTGTTAGAAGTTTGCCCTCTTGCTTCTTCCTCAATAGTTTCTCCTTTTCTTTTTCCTTCTTCCTACGCTTAGCCTCCTCAGCTTGCTTCTCAAGCTCTTCTTGCCTGAGGCGCTCCTCTTCCTCTTTTCTCAATTTTTCTTCTTCTTCCTTTTTCTTCCTCTCTTCAGCTTCTTGCCTTCGTGCAAGAGCCTCTTGCATCTCTCTAACATGTTTAGGAATTTTCTTTTCTGCTGCTTTACTCTTTGCATCCTTCTTCTTTGGCTGCAGTGGTTCAGTTACTGATTCTTCTTGTTTCTCCTCCTTCGCCACCACAGAAGAGGTTACTGCAGCAGCAGCTGCTGCTTTTTTTTCCTTCTCTTTCTCCTTCTTCTTTTTCTTTTTCTTCGCTGCAGCACTCTCTTCTTCTCCTTCCTTCTCACCAGTATTCTCTGCAGGTGCAACTGGCTCAGGCTGAGTTTGAACTTTCTCTTCTTCGGGCGGCGAAGAAGCAGGTTTTCCAGCAGCAGGGGCTTCTCCAAGTTCTGCAAGAAGTTTGTCCAAATCATCCTCTTCCTGTACTGTCCTTCCACTCTTGTTATTCTTCTTCTTTTTCTTATTACTCTTGGCAGGTTCTACAATCCCCACACTCTTAGTTTCAGAAATTTTAGTTTCAGTGGTTTCATCAGCAACTTCTTTTCCTAGCATTGAATCATCACCTAATGAGGCCAAACCACTGCCTGCCTTCTTTTTAGAAGGTTTCTTCTTTCCCGAAAACATGATTTCAGGGCTCTCTTCATCTTCAATTGCATTTTCACCAGGTCCAGAGGTTGAAGCAACCATATCTTCTTCCTCATCAAGCAAAGCAGCGCTAAACAAATTAGTGCTCTTCTTCGAAGATTTGGAGGACTTCTTTTTCTTACCAGAGAAGGTAATAGGAGGTGCTTCTTCCTCATCTTCGTGCACTTCCTCATCATCATCATTATCATCACCACCAAGTGCATCAAAAGCTGAAGCCGCAAATGAATTACCGCCTTTTTTACCCTTCTTGGACGCATGCTTCTTACCAGTAAAACTGACTGGCTCATCCTCTTTGTCACCATCAGATTCATTATTATCCCCTTCCTCCTTATCATCTTCATCATCAAGCATGGCAAAGCTAACAGAGCCACCCTTCTTACCCTTTGACTTCTTCTTCCCTACAAATGAAATCTCCGGAACATCTTCTTCTTCCTCCCCAGTAACCTTTTCAGAAAAATCATCATCATCCTCATCTTGTAGTGCACCCTTCTTATTACCTTTCTTACTTTTCTTCTTCCCAGTGATAACAACCTTCTCTTCCTCAGCTTTAACCTCCTCAGAGAGCTCAGTTCCTATAGAGTACTCATCATCATCAATTTGAACAGCTTTCTTTTTAGATTTACCAGCTCCAACGAGAGTTGAGGCATGAGGTTGCTCATCATCACCACCTCGAGCATTCCCCTTCTTCTTCCCCATTCGTAAATTTTTGCACAGCTAATTCCAATTATTCCGACTAATCCACAGATAAAATCCCTACATATCGAACGGAAACAATTTAGGTTTTACCAATCGAATTACTTTTGAGATCGGTACAAACCTCAGTCGAAAGAGAAGAATCAAAAGAAGCTGTACCTTACTTCGGAGAGGAATCAATCGACGACGAGATTAAGCGAGTTTCAGAGCGGCGGAGAGAGAGACGAAAGTGAAGCGTTTTCTTTGTGAAACCGGCGTGAGCCTTCGTTAGGGTTAAAAGCTTTTTCTACAATGTTAAGCTTTCATTGTGTTTTTTTTTATTATTATATACTATAGAATTTTGAGAAATTCCTTGAAACCCATCAGAAAAGTTTAAATTCCAAAACTATCACACATCCCCAAAAGTTTTAAAAATATCACACACTTTTAAATATTCTAAAAATATCACAAATATAAAAAATGAATTTTAAGGATTTAAAATTTAAATTTTTTTGTTTGAGTTCACTAAATAGAATTTAGGGTTTAATTTTAAAGGGTAGGGTTTAGTTTTGGGATTTAGAGTTTAAATTTAAAATTTTAAAGCTATTTCAAATTTTATGGTATTTTTGAACTTTTGAAAGTACGTGATATTTTTAGAATAAACTTAATTTTTAGTGGTATTTTTAAGAATGTCCTTAGAATTTTTCGTTTTATTTGTTTTAATATATTATTTCTGAATATTGTTTTTGTAGGTTTCTGATTTTTGTCGTTTTAATGAAATCAATAAGTTAAAATAATAAAATTAAGATTTACTTACATCAATAGTTAATGAAAACAAAATTTATTTAAGAAAATACTGTAAACTACAATTAAAGATATTTAGTTCCAAATATTTATTTGATAACTTGATATATTAACATTTATAACTTTCCTACAAATAGAAGATAACTTTTACATCATAAACTTAGAAGTTTTGTGGTTAATATATCTTCCGTTTCGATTTAGTTATTTTTTAAGATTATTTCGTACAACTTGAAAAATGTTGAATTTTTTACTCTATTTATAAATAATATATTATATTATTATTTTCTTGATTATTAATATGTTAAACAAATATAGAAATTTAGCTAACATCTTATATATTAAATACGAGGGTGGACGATTTCCCTCTCCCCACCCAACTTTGACAATTCAAATTAGTTCCTTTTAAAATTTACAGTTCAACGTAATTATAAAACCATAAACTTCCAGACTTTTCGTTTCAACTTATTTTTCCTCAATTAATTAATCATACTAATTGCATTTTAACATTACTAACTTGTGTTTTAAAATCAGCCGTGTGAAGTTAAATCGATTTGAATCGATTTATAATAGTCAAACCGGTTAGGGTTCTCTGATTAATAATAGTCAAAATCAATTTTGGTTTGGATTCTTTCATTTTTTACATAATAAAATTGTGAGTTTAGGTATTTCGAAGAAGAAGAATACAATTGACTAAAATCAGAGCAAAATCCTTTACAAGAATCTTTTGAGTTCATTCATAAGTTATGTTACATGTCTCTTCATTAGCTTATCACCATATCCATATGTTGGATATCAAGTCTCATCTCGGTCTATCTGATCCTATCTTTTCACGCAAATCCTTTATAAGAATCGAAAGATTGTTGCTTGTAGATTATGTTATAACAGTTGTTACTTGGCTCAGGTCATTGGTTGTTAAACAAGTTGATTGGGATCTCGAGTTGTATCGATTTTGTTAGACATGTTCGTTTTCCTAACATCAGAACATGTACTATGCATGCTCCTCTTGTGTCTCTATGTATATGACATCTTTCGGGTTTTCTTCTCTGTGAGATTTTTTGTGCTAATGTTATGGTGGATGTTACAACTCAACAAGCTTCAAATCCACTTTATATAGTAGCTAACAATTTGAATCTTCTTGGATTAGATTTTTTAATGTTTGGTCTTGGTGACATGGTGACATGATTTTTTAATTGCTGTTTCTGGTTTACATCAATGAAGTTTGTCGATTTCTTTTATGTTGTTTATGTTTCTTGTGTAAAGAAAAATGGAGGAGCATCTATTCAAATGGGTTGAGGAAGCTATAGTGGAAGAGATACATATGGTTGATGGGAAGTGTATGCAGTTGGTTGAAAATGTTAAACATTTGAAGAGTGAGATGCAAGAGAACTTGAAGCTTCAAAGCAAGATTAAGGATGATATTGAACTGCAGATGGATGAAAAGATAAAGTCTGAAATCGAGTTTGGAATGAAGAATTTGTGTTTGGTTGTTTGCTTCATTGGAGCTTTGTCATGGGTTTGCAAGAAGATTATCAATTGAGTATGCATTATGATTTGTGTCATTTGGTTAATTGCATTATTTTATTGCTTTCTTTATGTTTTATTTCTATTGTAAGAACATGAGAGTCTTTGTGTTTTCTTGGATTAATGCTAGTTTAATGCTTTTGTATTTGTAAGAACATGAAATTATTTGTGTTGCAGAAACAAAATTGCAGTAGCTTTGTCAAATTGCAAACATTAGTTACAACAGATTGCATAAACAAAATTGCAGTAGCTTTGTCAAATTGCAGTAGCTTTTTCGAATTGCAGACATTAGTTTAATGCTTATGTGTTGAGACATAATGAAACATGCAATATCAAAGTTTTATCCTACAATAATTCATTGTTTTTGTCATATCTGAAAATGGTTTTATAATGAAACCTGCAGCTTGTCTTGGTTTAATAATGAAATGTGTAATAACAAAACCTCTAGCTTTTTTTGGTTTAGTAATGAAACTTACAAATTTTAAAATGGTTTAATAATGAAATGTATAACTAGCTTTTGTCATGTTCTTAAATGTTTATGTGTTGAGCATTTTTTGAATACACAAACCAATAAAGACTACACCTTTCAAAGTTAATAAATTACTTAATAAATAAACTTCATACTCCAAGAAACAAACACTAAATCGAAGTTAAAAGACCATGCTTCATGTTTGAGTACACAAAAGACTTCTCAAATATAATTAAAAAAAACCAGAAACAGCCTTCAAAGTTCAGCGTCTATGATGATACTTCCTTGGCTAGTTTGAGTACACAAAAGATTCATCAAATAAAAAACCAGAAACAAACATCGACCAAAGCCTTCAAAGTTCATCATAAAATTCCTTGACTAGAAGATTCAGCCTGAAATACACAAAAAATCATATTTAGTACACATACAATATGCAGCATCGTATCACACAACAATAGATAAATTTAATAAACTAAGCTCTTGTGTATTTTGCCTCTTCTTTGGGTGTACATGGCAGCCTGCAGCATTGTGACCAGCTTCTCCACATGAAGAGCAATGTACAATCCATCCTTCTCTGCTAAGTTTTTCTTTTTGACTGTTATTTTTATTCTTTAGTAACTCATGCCTACCTTTCATTCTAGGAGTTGTCTTCTTCTTTTTCTTTCTTCCACGAAGCACTAGTTCTGGAGGAGCAACAATTAGTTGATAGTCATTCTTCATCATGAACTTGGGACCTCTCACAGGCTTGATGTTGGTGCTATAGAGTTCTTTCCACAAAAAACTTGAAAAGACATGAGACACTTTTTCTTCTACATTCACTCCATCATCAAGCATTGCCCAATAAGCATGCTCACATGGGTCACTTTTCATTTATAAAAGGTACAAAAATTCCTTCTCAAGTTAACACCGTATGAGTTACCCTTTGACAGAGCCTCATATATATCTTTAGTTGTAGTGAAGGTCTTGCATTTATATGCCTCTTCCTTTTGTTTAAGAAAAATTTTACTAACATACTTAGAACACATACCTTCATGCTTTTGCGATTTCACATTTCTCTTGCTAATTCCTTGCATGGTATGTCTTCTAATTGTTTCTAACATGAGCAATAAAGCCTTTTCCCTTGCCTTTGTGATTGTTGCGTTGAATGACTCTGTAGAATTGTTGTCTACATTCCCACAACATTTACCTTCCTTGAAGAATGGCCTGCACCATGATTTTTAAATTCTCTCTCAGGATATCTTTGTATAATGAGAGGTTGTAGTATTTGATCTTCCTCAAATTCTTCTAATACTCTTTTTCATTGTAGCTCCACGCCAATCCCCATACCATTGGTTTCAAGAACTCCTTCTGCTTATGTCTTTTTTTCAAGTTTTCTACAATATGCTTCACATACATCCTATGTTCAACTTGTGGTAACTCCTATTGGACAACACTGATGAGACCTTTAAACAAATCACATAAGCATATTCAATAAAAACCAGATTAAATAAAACCATATAATATTGACTTCAAACCAGATTATTTACTTTTGATCTGTATGAAATGATAACAAACTCTTTCCCATCTGCCATAACAAGTTTATATTTCAATTGCTTTACAAACCACAACCAATTATAAGTATTTTCTGATTGCACAATTGTTCAAGCTATTGGATAAATTTGGTTGTTGGGTTCATGACCAACAACAATAAGTAAGACACCTTTTAAAGCATCCTTTAAGAATGTACCATCAAGACCAGTTAGTGGTCTGCAATAACCTCTCCAGTTCCTCCTTATCTCATCAAAACATACATAGAATTTGTCGAAGACATCCTCACCAACTGAATTTGGTACAATCTCCACATAACAACTTGAACCAGGATTTGAACTTAGTATTTCTTGCACATTTCCACACAAATGACTAAGATGCTCTGCATACTCCTTCTCAAGCCATTTCAGAGCAAGAGATCTCCCTATTTGGCATTGATTTTTGGCGCTTACTATATTCCATGTATCTTTCACTAACTTCCTAATTTGCTCCGGCATCATCTCAGCGTTCTCCCTCAATTTATCCATGAATAACGCTCCAATAATTGGACTTTTGAGCATCTTGCATTTCTCATTTGAAGTGCAATTGTGATGTCCATACCATGTCTTCACTAACCATTTTTTGAAGGCTTATCGTAGGAGCAATACACTCTCCATTTACACTTTCCACCTACACTATACTTACAGCTAAGCTTATCCATATCCCATATATCAGGCACTATATTCAATCCAGTCCGTAATGCATATTCCAACACAACTTCTTTGATTCAAACCCAATGTAAAACAAAGCTCCTAAAGCTAACTTATCATCACCATTACCTCGCATCTTTCTGTCCCTTGATACGAAGTCATCTTCTCCTTCGACGTCACTATCTGGAATCACATTGCAATATGTGGGTTTCTCATCAACGAAATCAGTGACAAACACCTCTATTTCATACACAAACCAACTTGGTAAATCTTCTTCATCCACCTCCTGAGCATCAACAGAACCTTCATTGTCATCTCTCTCAAACTCAATGTCGTCTCTCTTAAACTCAGAATTAACCATCTTCTTATCTCTGACTTTGCTCCAATTTTGTTTTGATTTTTGTAAATCGTAACCTTCAGCGTCCTCTCTCTCTCACACAACTAACGATTTTTTCTATAAAAAATGAGAGAATCCTAACCAAAATTGATTTTGGCTATTATTAATCAGAGAACCCTAATGATTTGACTATTATAAATCGGTTTAAATTGATTTAGCTTCACACCGCTGATTTTAAAACGCAAGTTAGTAATGTTAAAATATAATTAGTCTGATTAACTAAAATTCATTGGGGAGAAATAAGTTGAAACGAGAAGTCGGGGGGGGGGTATGATTTATAATACAAGTTCGTGTGTAATTATGTTGAACTGTAAAGTTCAGCGGAAACTAGTTTTGATGGNGGGGGGGGGGGATTGTTCACCCTAAATACAAAGTAACTTCACTTATATGTCGGCACCATGTTTAGTTTCGGATTTGAAATGACGTTTTGTGAGTTTAGTGAAATCTCTTAATTACAAGTTATGCCACTAGAAACGAATATATGGCATGATGACATTTCAATCGATCTATATATGTGGCGTGATGACGTCAATTTTCATATATTAAATTACCGTTACGGGCTTAATGTAAATAAATTTATGATACGTGTCTACATAGCGTGATGACGTTTATTTTAAAATCATTACATCTTCGTATTAATAAATCTTTATGATATAGATATATAAAAATCAAAAATATATCAAGATATTATCATTTATGATCGAATATTCTCTCAATTTATTCTATTTGAAGCTTATAAATAAAGCTCTCCCCTTTTCACAAATTCAACCATCATTGCTCTCCAATTGTTTAGGTTTTACTTTGTTTTTTCCGTTTGTATTTTTGTTTTTTATTTCTTTTATGTTTGATATATTCATATATTAACTCAGTTTACATTACAATGTAAAAACTAAACGAGAATACGATCCTGTCAATTGATCGTTAGAGGTCTTTTTTCCATTTTTTTTTTTACATTGTAATTCGAATTGTTTAGTTTATGATTACTTTGTTCTATTATGGATGAGACTTTCAATCATAATGTTATGTTTTTATTTTTCGTTGAATGTTATAATTGGTTTTATATTTGTCTTAATTTTTTCTTCTGTTTGTTCATTAAATTACTTTTTTTTAGTTTTTGATTGAAGGTTATTATGACTAGACTAGATGATGACCCGCGTAGACACGCGGGTGTAATCTTTTATACATAAACTTTTAGATACTTTTATCAGTGTAATTTATAATGTATAGTTAATATAAAATTTATGATCATCAAAATGTATCTAATTGAAATTAAAAAGGGTGTAAAAGAGAAAACATGTTTAAACAAATATGAAAGAGGATCAAAGAATTTAGATGGAGATGAGAAAAGAGTTTTGATGGCATAATAGTAAACAATGAAGTGCAAAAAACATGGTAGTTAAGAACATAGAGTAAGTGTCTCATTCGCCATCGGCTGTAATCGAAAGATGCAAAAAAACACACACAGATCTTCTTGTTAGTAGCTTCTCTATAAAAGAAACATAACCATTCTTGTTATTTATATGCAAATTCTAAGGGGCTATAAATAAAAATTACATTTTCTAAGCATTATAATTACATTTTAATTGTTAATCAATAACAATACTTAGTATATTTTTTGTAGATGTATTTTTTGTAGTTTCTCCTTTTATCATTGTTCATGATCTTCTCTTTTTTTCCCATATGTATTATGGTTGTTAATTTCCGATTTTTGTAAGTATTTTTGTTTTGGAACAATATATTTTACCCCTGTCGTTTGATATGAGGTTGTTGAATATCTTTTTGTAAACCACATTTCTTGGTATTATATTTGATTGAATTGTTTTGACCCGCTCTATACATGTAATCATTTTTCGATGGAACTCTTGATATATAATTGGTCGTGACTGAAAACCGGTTTAAGAAGATGAATCCCGAGATCATCAAAACTATCCATAACCATTCAATAAATCACAGATGCGCACGATCTAGCCATAGCCAACACTCCTTGAAGGACACCAGATGTGCCACGAAGAATCGACAGGAGAGCAAACAACAAGCCCACAGCACAATCCTAGTGATTCATGAAACCAGAATTTAAATATCTAATGAAAGCAGTTGTTATATACAATATATGGTATTACCTGAGGAAATGCAGAATTTAGAATAACAAGAGAAAAATATTTGCAAATCTTATTAGAGAAGATATCTTATAAAGAGGATTGAGGTAGATACCTGAAGGATAAGAGTTCCGACAGTTATCTGGCCATGTAAAGCATTTATGCTATTTTTCTCCATTAAAAATTTTAAAACCTGGTAAGAATCACCAGGAGTAATGATAACACACGAGGATCAAACTATAGAGGACTCTGGAATAACATAACGTATACAATGTCATTTGGAGAGTAAGAGAGAGCACAAAGAAAATTAGTGTATACCACTGCTGTTGATGACATCGAAAGAAATGAACCTACGAATATTCCTTCTGTTAGTTTACCTCCACATAACTGCAATGAGGAAACAACTACATCAAGCGAATTCAATCTATATTCATTATTCATCCAAAAATGTCTAGTAACTCATTAATGACTCGATTACTACTACTATTTAGAACATACCGAGGTTGTTATCCCACTCAAACACATGAACAAGAATATCTGAAGAAGACCTCCTGGAATAGCTACTGCACGAATGTGAGAGCAAGATTTCCCTTACACCCGATTTGATTAACAATAGATGAACGAGAATGTAATCTTTATTCAAAATCTCTTAAGTGTTTACAAGTTTGCTCAATAATATGCTAAGTTTTACCAAGGATTTTTGGTCCGCATTCCGGACCTCTCAAGTTTGCTCAATAATGCGTCTTTAATCCCCTTGATATGACGTTACCCCTTTCAAACTCCTCGTAACAACGGGCTTACTCGCTTCTCTGGAGCCCTGCAAACTGGGCTTCCCAGTACACTAAGACGATCCGCATAGAGTTCTGCTCGTGATGGGCTTTACCGGACCATTATCCGTTTCTTCCTCTCGCGGGCCTCGAATAGCATGTTATGCATTGAGCCTTCTCCACTCACCGTGAACTCCGTGTCTCACGCACTGAGCTTCCTCCGCTCACCGTGCACCCCGCGAACTGAGCTTCCTCTGCTCATTGCGCGCTGAGCTTCTTCTGCTCACTGTGCACTCTGCGCGCTGAGCTTCCTCTGCTCAGTACGCACTCTGCGCGCTGAGCTTCCTCTGCTCACTACGCGCTCCGCGCACTGAGCTTCCTATGCTCACTGCGCGCTCCGCACGTTGAACTTCCTCCGCTCACCGTGCACCGCACGCACTAAGCTTCCTGTGCTCACTGCGCGCTCCGCGCGCTGAGCTTCTTCTGCTCACTGCGCGCTGAGCTTCCTTTGCTCGCCGTGTGCTCTGTGCCTTGAGCCTCCTCTGCTCATCGTGTAATACGACCCGAGCCCACTAATGGATCCGAGTCAATTAGTGTGCACACATTTTGCCCCCCATTCCACTGAAGGAAACTTTCCCTTGGTGGAATCGCTAATTTCCCGCCGTCACGAGATTTAATGATCTTCGGGCGAGGATCGGGGCGGATTTGGTGGTTGATTGAAGATCATGATTCTACAATCAGGATCCCTTGATTCACTCACCCGCTCTGCTATATGAAGCAGTGAGGCCGCATGGTTCTTAATTTTCGTTCCACCGCTCCTCTCGATTCCTGTGCAGATATTTCGACTCCACCCTTGCCGGAAAGACTTCATTTCTCCTTACTGAAGACCATCATAAGGTATTTACTCTTTCTCCTCTCTAGAGTTACCTCGTTATTTTTGTTCATGAGTTTTGGTGGATTTAGTTAGAATTCCGGTAAGATTGATTTGTTTTACGGTAGGAATTCCGCAAAAAACCGTTTTCCGTCATTGATTCTACTTTTTCCGGATCAAATATTAAATTGAAAACCATACTTCTTTTTGATTTTGGTGAGAAAAGTATCCTAGGTATTTTTTTGTTTTTCACTTTTCATCTTTCTTGTTCTTACTTTTTTCCTTTTCATCTTCTTCTTCTTACTTTTTTCTTTCTCATTTTTTACTTTTTACTTCTCTCTCTACAATCCCACTTCTCTCTCTCTTCACTTTTGCTTCTCTCTTTTCTTTTCCTCCTCTTTTTTCATGGATTCGACTCGGCCGAGCCTCCTAGCCCGTCTTCAGGCGCGAACGCACCGGCCCATCCGAGCCAAGGTACCGCCTATCCCGCCTGGGTCGGGTATCCTTCATGCCATCTCGCCCGAGTCGTCGCACTCCCGTGGTGACTCCCCCGAGCCGAGCCGCACCCGAGCTGGCATCGCCGAGCCGAGACCCCGCGCCTGAGCTGGCATCACCGAGCCAAGACCCAGCGCCCGAGCTGGCATCACCGAGCCGAGACCCCGTGGCGATTCCTCCAAGCGGGGACGCTCCCGAGCCGGCCTACCCGAGCGGACCGATCGGCGCGGTAGTTCTCTCGAGCGGAGCTCTTCCCGCGAGCCGAGCTCCCCTGAGCCAAGCTCACCTCGTGCCGAGCCGAACTCACCTTGTGTCGAGCCAAGCTCTCCTCGTGCCGAGCCGAGGTCTAGCACCAAACCGAGATCCCGCGCCGAGTCGAGGTTCCGCACCGTGCAGAAAACCCGCACTGAGGCGAGGTCCTGCACTGAGAAGGAATCCCGCATCGAGCCTTGGTCCCGCGCCGAGCCAGAGTCCCCGAGCGCCTCGAGTTCGCACCAGGGGTTCTCGAGCCGAGCCATCGCCTATGAGGAGTCACTCCGCGACCCGCTCTGAGTCGCGCTCTCCTCCGGCTCTCGTGCCCGAGTCCCCATCTCCGAGAAGCTTGGCACGAGAGGTTTCTGGACTCGCCTGGCCTGAGGAACTCCTCTATTCTCCGAACTTAGGCGACGAGTCTTCTTCCGATGCTATCTCTATTGAGTCGGAACAATCTTTTCTCCCTCTTACCTCTCCGGTTCAAGGTACACATTTCGGTCCCCATCCTCATTCCTCATGCTCTACGGATAGACTAAGGGAATTTAGATGTAGCTGCCGGATTTCGAAAGACATTGCCTTAGTTTCTCCGTCGGATTCTGAGTCTCCAGAACTCGTTAGGGAAGGTCATAGTTGTGCTTATGAGGTATTCTTCCGGTCTTGCGGTCTCACTTTCCCACTACCTGAGGTGTTGGTCTATGTTATGCACGCCTTAGGCGTTGCATTAGGGCAGATGTGCCCTAACTTCGTCCGATACGTGGTTTGCCAACAAGTTCTTGCGGAAGAGTGTGGCCTCACGCTCATCGTTCCTATGATAGCCCGTATGTATGCCATCAAAGGTATCACTGGTCACCCCGGGTACTTTCATGCTGCCACGAACAGCAACTGCAAGGTCTTCATCGGAATGCCGAAGAAAGACGAAGACTGGAGGCAGCGTTACTTCTTCTTTTTGGTGAACAAGTTTACTTTTGGCGACCTCACTCATCTCGCCATTACTGATTGGGTTCCTGAGCCTGGTAGAGGCTAGACTCGATTTTAATTCATTTTCCTTTATGTTATACATGTATCTTTTTTATAAGTGGCTAACATTGTTTTCGTTGTTCTTTCTCCTTAGCAGCTCTTCTGGTTAGGGCGGACTTCTGTCTTGATATTGCACACTACTTCACCTGTGTTCGACTAGGAAAGGTTCGGTGGAAGGAATTTAACGCCACTCGCTTTCGAGAGTCTGCTTCCCGCCTTCGCGCTTCTACTGCTGCCGAGCGTTCCAACTACTCCCCATCAGATTTTAAGAGTAAGTGCCTCCTTTCTTACAAGTATAAATTCTACACTTGCAATTTTGTGCGTGTAATGTCTTAACCTAACGAGACGATACTCTTCTTTGCAGCTTTAGGTTTGATTCCCGGAACGACCATGTCTAGCTATCGTCAACAGAAGGCAGCGAAGAACGCCTCTGGGAAGTCTACCGCCGACTCCTCTCGCAAATATCCATCCCCACCACCTACTCCTCACTTCACTCGCGCGGGGAAAGTGGAGGATTCCTCCCGCACCGCGGCTCTCCCCCGCTCCTCAGCTCCTCCGGTGCGCACCAAGAAGGTCCGAACCGGGAAGGATCGCGTTGAGAAGGTCGATCCTTCGTCTCCTGTTGTGATCCTTTCCTCCACAAAAGGGAGTGAACTTGCCTCTGGTAAGGCATCAGCTCGAGGTTCGAAGAGGAAGGCCTCCGATAGCGGGAAGGGGAGAGGTGAGCTGAAGAGGCCTAAGAGCTGCTAGAACTTCAACTATCAGTCGGGGTATAACATTTGCATGGACAAAGCGTCTACTGCCTTTATCGTGAGGCAATTTCGTGATCCAAGATGTGAAGTCCCTCCTCTAGAGGATCTTTCGGAAGAAGATAAGGACGACTACTTGAAGTTTTCGGACGCTGTTGCATTGGTTAGCTTCCTTACCCTTCTTGTTACTTTTCTATACTTAGTTGTTTTTCCATATTTTTTCTAACTTTAACAAGTTTCTCCTTCAGCTACTTGCTGGGTATAACAGGACGGTGCACTCTGGTTCGTTGAAGGCTAAGGCCGCTGCTAAGAGTTCTGGCTTGGCGGAAGCCAAGGGGAAGATCGACGCTCTCTCTTCTGAGATTGAGTCCCTTACCATCGAACGGGAGAAAAACAAAGATCTTGTCAAGCAGGCAAAGGTGACCTTCAACAGCATTGCCAACCTTGAGTATAAGCTGAACCGTTGCCAAATCTCCCGCGATGATTACAAAGGGAAGTTTGATTTGGCAATGCGGAACAACTACGATGACAAGGCTGATTTCACTGCTCAGCTCGGGAAGGCTGAAGCTCGTCTTCAGGAAGCGGAGCAGCGTGCTTCTGATGTTGAGCCTCGCGCGGCTGTTGCTGAGGCTCGAGCTGATGCCTTGGTTAGTACCCGAGAGGCGGAGTCTCAGAGGGCTGTTGCTGAGGCCAAGAAGTCAATTGGTGAGCAGGTTCGTGTTTGTGTCGAGCAGGTGCATTTCCCTTTTTCACTTTGTCTCTTCTTTCATAATGTAATTTCCTTAGTGAATTCCTAACGTTTTTACTTTGAACAGGTGAAGCTTCACCTTGCTGCTCGGGATGCCGCTCTTGACCCCTTTGCGCGAGCTTCAGAGACTTCTTCGAACATCGAGCTTCCTGAGGAGATTGTCAGAGGTGGCATTACTGACTTCCAAGCTGAGTTGGAGGAAGTTTCTGCTGACAAGGAGTCCCTCATGACAGCTTTAGCCGAAGCCGATGCGAAGGTCCCCCCGCTTGACTTGGACAGCTTTGTGCAAACTATCATGGGCTCTCCGTTGCCTTCTCCGGTCGTTGCCTCCCCGCCTGTTGTTGATGTTTCCGAGGGTGCACTTGATGAGTTCAGGTTGAACGTGGGTTTCTCAATGGAGGAGTTTTTAGCTGAGATAGCACCGACTACAGAGGCGGAGTTACCATGCACCGAGTCTTTGCAGCTTTTGGAGGTTGAGGTACCCCGCACTAAAGCCTCGCCGCTTGCGGATGCAGAGGATGGCCGCGCTGAGACTTCCGAGTGTAAGGATGCGGCGGAACCCCACGCAGAGACTCCTCCTTCTGCTGCAGCTGACCCCGCACTCTCTTAGGAGCACTTTACCTTCAGTTTTTTTATCATACTTTATTATATCTATCTTATGTACTCCTGCTCGGGATGACCCGATGCCTTTTGTTTGGAACCTATTACATTGGATTCCTTTGATTTTGCTCAAGATGGCCTGATGTTTATCTTATTTTGTTAAGATTTTATCTTTGACTTAGCATTTTTTGCCTTAGTAAATTTTTAGCTCTTTTAGTTTTCTTCCTTGAGGTGAGCGGTGACTAAGTTTTACACCTTGCCCCCCTGACTTTTGCTGAGCTGATTTTTGTTCAAGGGGTGAATATTTAGTCTTAGACATAATCTTATTCTTGCCCCCGAGATGGTCTTATACCGAGTCGAGCTGAATTTCTATTCACCGCTCGAGTAAGTTAGTGCATTTTTGTTTTTACGCTAGACTTATGCTCAATGCGACTATTGCCCATGAGCTAAGCTCAACCCGCCCCCGAACTAAGTTATTGTGTTTTCATTCACTGTTCACATGTTTTTTTTGCACGTAGCTTTCAGTTAAGTTTTCCACGCTATGGTGGTTTAAGGGGTTTGCTTCTGCTCGTGGCTCACAGCAAGTCGCGACACCACCAATGTGGTTTTTTTTTTTTGTATCACTCAACTGTTACCAAAAGCCTTGTGAAACTTTATTCATTCGAATCAATCCCGCGTAGGGGTTTACATAAAAACATCAACGAAAAGTAGCGGTACAAGATTTCCTTTGAGTCCACGTACTCATTAGTAGTAAGCTTTGAGGTGCATTGCATTCCACGATCTTTCGACATGTACTCCATCGCCTGACTCCAACTTGTAGACGC
>OVBE01004189.1:0-24642 GCA_900406425.1 Iberis pinnata | reverse complement strand
TATATATATATGGAAAATTGTAATTATTTAAAGTGAAAGAAAAAAAATTAGGAGAATTTTTTTAGGAGACCAATTGGTACATATTTTAGTTTTCGTTCACTAATATTTTGTTGTAATATTTTAGATCGATAAAGATAAGCAAAAAAAAAAAAAAAACTCAGTGAAAATCACTTAACGTTTTTTAATAGGAGAAAGAAAATTTTATTTTTAAAAAAAACTTGATTAGCAGTACTTTGAGATTTTTGATACTTACTTCCAAATATGTCATGCTTTTTGCTTTTTATTTATCATCATAAATAAATGGTGAAATTTATATAATATAACGGTACAAAATTATACTGTTGAATGGCAGAGCCGGTCCCGAGCCCAAGCAGAGTAAGCGTGCGTTTGCAAAACATCTCATTTTTGAAAAATTGTACAATTTTGGCCTATTTTTCCGTTGTAAATTGCGGCCTTTAGAAAATTTTAAAATCTCAGGACCGGCACTGTTGAATGGTCATATACAGCGAGATAATAACATCATACATAAAAAAACTTAACACACATTTAAGACATTAAAAAATATGTTTGTTAAAGAACAAAAATGCTCTTTAACGGTTGTTTTGCGATGCTTTGGCAACCTTGATCTCGGATCAGTTTATGACTGTTACTCACGACTTTTTCGATTTTAGGGGCCAGTTAGTTCCAGACGTGGTACTGATGATCATCTCCATGATGTTACTGATGTATTGTGATTAATTTGATGGTTATTCACTATATATATATATATATATAAAGGAATTCTTCTCAAGATGTCATCATATACTATCCCTCTTTTTACACCACAACTGTTGTAACTATTATTGTTGTTTTATTATGGGTGACAATTTACGCCGAACCGTTCAAGACTTGACTTTGGGTGCGGATGATGCACCTATTCCGTTACCAGTGGCAGTGGTTAACCAGGCAGCACATGAGAATCGATTTATGCTCATTGGTCAGCCAGTCATGCCAAGGCGCCAAAATCTTAGGGCCATTATCGCCTTTATGCCTCGCATTTGGGGTCACTCAGACTTCATACATGGACGAATTGTGAATGAGAATTATTTCTAATTAATCTTTCCCTCTGAAGATTCCCTGAAAACGGTGATCCAGAGAGGAGATTATGAAACTCTGTATTTGGAAGAATTTCTCTCTGAACCCTCGTTATTTATCAATACCTATTCTCATCTTTGGTTTGAATCATGTGTTCTTCTCTGATTTTGTATTGTTCATGCTTTGCAATGTATGAGTAGTTCACTAGTTAGGTTTTAGAATTTCCCAGGAAAATCAGGTTTGAATGGTATGGGTTAACATAAAGGATTGAAATTTTTAGGTTCGTAGTATAGATTTGTTATTAATGCATGAATTAGATTGACCATCTAGTTTATTGATAATAGATTGATAAATACAAAGTAATTTGGTTTAGAAATCTGACATAATCTAGATGAGTAGATGTTTTTGCTTGCGGAAGTATTGTCTTAGGGGTTTATGAACTTATCAAATCTGAACTGTGTTGCATATCTGAATTATTTAAATTCGGCGGAAGTTTGTGTTTTGTAATTTGAATATAGGGATTAATACTTCGAAAAGAGATTAATTTAGTTTATGTATTTTGAGTTGAGAACTATTTTCAAATAAAAATCTCTGCATGATAATCTGACTTTTGAACCTGACTACATGTGGATTTTCTAATGTCTGGCGCTTTTATTTCATCGTTTACAACCGTTATTTCAATTATTGTTTTGATTTGTGACAAACAATTTTTTATTTCCTTCTTAGCTTGATTTAATATAAAATTGAACGTTGTACTGTCTAGTCTATGTGGAATTCGATTCTATCTATGCTACGGTGATGTTCTCTGTAATGTATTTTAATATTTAAATTATAAGTCTATCAATGCTGATGATAATCCCCCTCCTCCAATGGCACATCAAATCTGTGTAATCATTGAGGAAATTACTGAGATAGAATCGAATGAGTTACACGATCAAATGGTTCAAGAAGAGGATGTGCAGCCAAACCACACTACACCTGTGCACAAAGCTCTACAGGTTGGAGAATGTTCCTCATCATCTCTCCATACACGAAAAAGGAAGAGTCCATATTTGGGTTCAGAGGTAGTTGTGGGACCGGAGAAGGTGTTGGTAATTGAAAGCTCTGCAACAACAGATCCGAGTATTTCTTCACTCAAAATGGTGTGTGGCTTGGTGGGCCCTCAACCACCATGGGAAAAATGAGTACAATGGTTTGGAACTGTCAAGGTGCTAGGACGGCCTTGACAGTTTGACGCCTAAAGGAGTTATGGCAGACGTATCTCCCGAACATAATCTGCCTCTTGGAAACTAAGCAATATAATGATCAAATGTCTGATCTCTGCTCTGTTTTAGGCTATGAATTTTCTATTTTAATACCACCAATAGGTCTCAGTGGTGGAGTAGTTGTTTTCAGGTCCAAGTCTTTGCTTCTTTCTGTTAATTATCAGTCTTCAAATCTTGTAGATCTTCATGTTCAACTTAATAAAATTAATTTCTACTTGTCTTTTGTTTATGGACCACCTCAAAGATTATTGCGAAATATCTTATTGGAGATATTAGAAAGAATGAGTACTGACAGACATGATCCTTAGATAGTTATGGGAAACTTCAATAAAATCAGGAGTAATGATGAAAAGAGAGAGGGAATTACTTTACCACCAAGTCACTTCTCGAAATTTAATAGGATGTTGTTAACTTGTGATTTCCATGATTTGAAGTCAGTTGGAAATAGATTCTCATGGATTTGAAAGCACCATTCATACTCAATTATTAGTTGTTTGGATCGTTCAATGGCGAACTCATAATGGTTGGCTCTATTTCCTACAGCTCAAACAAAATTTTTGGACTTTGAAGGGTCTGATCATAGGCCATTAATCTAAATTTTTTTGAAGAGTTTGTACCTTCTCGGCCTTGTTTCGTTTATGACAATCGCCTATTTATGCAAGACAGCTTTGCAGATTCAATCTCGTCCTTATGGAACTCGCAGGAATTCTGTAATCTAAGCCTTAGTAAACCATTAGTTGGTTGCAAAAATCATATGATTCGATGGAAAAGGGACCGTCCGGTTCATGATCTTCATCGCATTAACCGACTTCGTCTTGAACTTGAAGCAGCAGTCATTAATGGAGATATGATGCTGCATATCTCATAGATTAAAGATCAACTAAATGTGGTTACAAAGATGAAGAGAGTTATTGGATGCATAAAAGCATAATATCTTGGCTGAAGCAAGGAGATGGAAACACTAGATAGTTTCATGCCTCTGCAACATCAAGACGTGCAAGAAACCGTTTGTTGTCAATTCAAAATAGTCAAGGTGAATTCGTAAGAGGGAATCAACAAATTAGTGGAGTAGCATTATCTTTATGTGAGTCCATTTTCTAGTCTTAGTGGGTGGATCCATCAGTACAAGCTTCTGCCTTCTCGGGTTTCCAAGCACGTATAACTGATTCAATGAATACTCATCTTGTTCAAGATGTCACTGAAACTGAGATTCAAGAAGCGTTCTTTGGTATTGGAGTTTCAAAAGCATCTGGTCTGGATGGTGTAATGCCTTTGTTTTATCAACAATTCCGGCCAACAATCAAATCATCAGTTATTACATCAGTGCGCCAATTCTTTTCAAACAGTGTGTTCGATGCTCAAGTCAATCATACGAATATTTTTTTGATACCAAAGATTGAGGCTCCTCAATCTATGGACAATTATAGGTCAATCTCTCTTTGTAATGTGAGTTATAAGATTATAGCTAAAGTTCTAGTAAATCGATTGAAACCACATCTTGACTGGCTTATTAGGGAAAATCAAGCTACATTTGTCCCTGGATGTTAGATTTTGGATAATGTTATGGTTGCTCAAGAACTATTACACTCTTTAAAGACAAGGAAAATATGGTCTAAATCGTATATAACGATTAAAACCGACATCTCCAAAGCTTATGATCGTTTGGAATAGAGTTTTATTAGAATAACTTTACAACAGATGAGCTTTCATCAATGGTTCATTGATTGGATTATGTACTGCATTTCTACATTATCTTTCTCAGTCTTGATTAATGGAGCTGCGTATGGAGTATAAAGACCGGAGAGGAGAATCCGACAAGGGGATCCTCTTTCTCCTTACATTTTTATACTATGTGCTAAAATCTTATCGCAACTTATATCTTATGCAGCAGCCAATCCTTTACTCAAAGGCATGAAGATAAGCTCTCAAGGACCTACTGCAACACATCTATTATTCGTCGATAATGCGTTATTCTTCTCACATGTGCATCCATATTCTGCATCATGTATTAGCAATATTCTGCACAAGTATGAACTCATCTTGGGCCAACAAATCAATTTAAATAAATCTCTCATTTTTGGTTTCAGAGTTAACGCTACAATGAAGACACAATTGATGAGAATTATAAATATTCATAATGATGGCGGTAATCAACATTATTTGGGCTTGCCATAACAATTTGGATGTGGTGAAAAAGTTATGTTTTCGTATTTGGTTGATAAGGTTAAAGCACGAACTCAGAATTGGTCGCACAAGTTTCCATCCATGGCTGGCAAAGAATTTCTCCTCAAATCCATTGCACTAGCATTACCAGTTTATTCGATGAACTGCTTTAAGTTACTAGTGGGAGTTTGTAAGGATATTGAACATAGTATAGCGAAATACTGGTGGAATAAAAATGACAATAGGCGAGGAATTCATTAGTTTAAATGGAATCGATTGAGCTTAGCTAAGCGAGAAGGAGGCCTTAGCTTTCGGGACATAGTAAGATTTAACGACGCAATGCTTACTAAACAAGTATGGCGCTTGATGCAGAACCCGACGAGTCTAGTAACAAAATTACTTCATGGTCGATAATTTGTTGATGGTAATATACTCAGAGCAGGTTTGGGAACAAAACCCTCGTTTCTTTGGAGATCATTACTTTCTGGAAGGGACTTGCTGCGTAAGGGGCTGCATTTTATGGTTGGAATTGGATATTCAATCAATACTTGGGAGGATCCTTGGCTACCTACTCACCCTCCTAGAGTCCCTCAATCTCGGTTGAGTAATTTGGAGACAACTTACCCAACTGTTAGTAAGTTCATTATCCCACAAACTGGTGATTGGGATCATACACTTTTCTCAAGAGTGTTTTATGAGGATGATATCCCAGTGAATGAGAAAATTCGATTAAGTTCCCATTCTACAGTTGACTTCCTTGGTTGGCATTACAATTCATCCGGTGAATATTCAGTCAATTCTAGTTATTGGTTGTAAACACATTATCTTGATACTGGTCAGCGAATTCGTACCCCTGATGGACCAATTCCATTAAAAGAAAGAGTCTGGAAACTTAAATGCCCAACAAAACTAAAATTCTTTATCTGGCAAATGTTATCGGGTTCGTTTTTGGTGGGTTCTGTACTTCGGCGACGTCACATATCTTTGATGAAGACTGTCGGAAGGGCTGCGATCAGTAAGAAACTATGGGTCATTTATTATTTCTATGATCATATGCACAAGCTGTTTGGCGAGGCTCTCCATTTAACTTCTATACACGATTCACTTCCTCATTGTCATTCACATCCAAACTTCAAGTCATCATTGATTTTGTCAAAAATGGAGCATCAATTTGGGATACAAAACATCTACCACTATGGATACTTCGGCACATTTGGAAGAGTAAGAATGTCTTGACATTTCAACGCAGAGTTTGGTCATGGTTAACAACACTCAACAAAGCAACGCATCTTATGAGTCGGCGAACATTGAAATTTCATTCCAACAACATCAGATACAATACAATTAGCAAATATCTCTCAGTGGCAGGCTCCTCTTGACGGTTTTCTTAAATGCAATTATGATGCTGCATTCAAAGATGGTGTTCATTCGATTGCGGCATGGCTTATTTGATCAAGTAATGGGTTTTTACTTGGGGCGGAGATTGGTCATATATGTAATGGTCCATTAGAAGCTGAGTTACATACATTACGTCACTCATGGGTTCAAGTATATTATTTGTAAGGGGGCAATCGAGAAGTTGCCAATCTCATGACTGGTAAGATGCGTAATTTTACACATCATAATCTAGTGCGAGATCAAGAATTGGGAAGCAAAGTTTACTAAGATGATATATAACTGGATTCTAAAACAAATAACTAGGCGGCAGACTCTTTGGTGAAATGTCACAATGGTAATTTTCCCTTTACTAGTTATGGTGTTGCCAATTTGCCTACTTCTATTTTGGCTTTCTTATGTAATGACTCTAGTTTTGTCTAATGAAGTATATTTGACACACACAAAAATCATATGTTTGTTTTTTTTTGTTTTTTTAAACAATAATTCACGAATCTATTCAAGACATAAACCAATATGTTTGCTGTATTATTTTTTAAAAATAATAATTTACAAATCTAAGTAGTAAACGTAAGTAGAATGTTTTTTCAAAATTTACGTTTTCCTTTTTCCCCATGATCTCTTTCATATGTCATGATAATACCATCTATTTGAATTCTATTGTTTTATAATATATTTCTTTTCCAACATCATCTTATTTTATAAGAATATCACCCTACAGTCCGACTACATCTTCTCTATAATCATGTATTTGTGTTTTTCATCATGGAAATGAAATTCATTTCTATATTTATTATACTCACATATCATTATTTTCTTGTAATTTTATCTTTACCATCTTTCACATGATTGCATCGAGTTTCCTAATTTGATTTACTTTGGCCTCAACGACGATCTATCGAACTTGATGGTACTTGTTCATTCAAGATTAAAAAAAGGCAAGAAATCAACTCTCTTTGAATTTTAAACATTTCCTAGGAAGATTTTGGTGAAAGAGTTTTTTTTGTTACCCTATAACATTTGTTAAAAATATATATTATCAAAAGAAATTATTTAAAGTTAATTTACCTTGTCTTTCAAATTAAAATATAGATACTAAAAAAACCCTTACTAAGGTACAAAAAATAAATTCTTTTTGAGTTTGATTAATCAAGATCTTTTATAGAATAAAAAACTCTGATCAGAAGTTCACTTTTATAATATATTTTCATGTTATTTTTCTTCAATAATCTATCTTTTCCTGTTTTCTTGTGTTATTTCTATTGCTTCTTCTTTTTTCCTTCTTAAATGTCATTACACCCGTTCACCAACCAGTAAAATAGATACAAAATAAATGCAAGAAGATAGCATTTCATTCAAGTTCTAAGTCTGCTCTAAGAACTTGGAGGAACTATTTCTTCTGCTTTGAAAATGTGTGATAGCCATTCTGGGAATCCAGCTGCCACATAGGAGGTCCACCTCTGTTGCTTGATCACGCTGTTTGCTATTAAGAATGCAGGCCTATTTCTACTTCTTTCTACAAGAGTGAGCTTCCAAGCTGTGAATTGTCTAAGATCAACACGCAAAGGACTTGAGAAAGGTAAAAGGATCGGCCATTTTGATGGACATGTTACTCCTTTAACCAGACCAGAATGTTCAATTTCCAGGTGAATTCTTGAGAATCTGTGGGACTGCATACCTTGGATTGTCCATGAGAGTGCTATTGCGTATGCTGTGAGTGAATCTTGGATATTTAGAGCTGATTTCCTGGCGTGTAGAAGGGTTTTTCCTAAGTGATCCCTTACTACCCATGAGAAACCAGCCTCCTTTGTTCTCTTATTCCAGAGAACTCCAATGTTGCATTTCTTCCATGGTGGTTTTGGGGGTATCCAGCTGACTGGGTCTGGTCTGTTGGGAGTTCTTACTCTCCCCTGTGAGGTGGGTACTTGGGATAGTTTCCATGCCTCTGCTTCCTGCTTGTATTTGTTAACCGTGTCTAAGGCGTCAAATTGTATTCCTTCTATGTAGTATTTGTTCCTTCCTTTCCAAAGACCCCATAAGATCCAAGGGAATGATGCATAGTCATTGTCTATGAGGCTGTTGTTCTTTTTATAGTCCAGTAGAAAGCTTATGTTTTGGTATAGAGATGTTGGATGAAAACCATCTTGTGGTTGGGGAAGGTTTGAGAGGGCCCAAGTTAGTCTTGCCACATGACATTCAAATAATATGTGATTAGTTGTTTCTTGGTCATGTCTGCACTGTTGGCACCTCGGATCAACTTTTATGTTCCTCTTTGTGAGTTGGTCTGATGATGATAGGGCCTGGTTAAGGGCTCTCCATATGAAGGACTTGATTTTTTGGAGCTGTTTTTAGTTTCCACACTTGGTCTTTTAGATCATTTAGAGATGGCTTGGCATCTACTTGTTGGAGCAGGCTGGAGAATTTTGTTGAGAAGGCTATAGGGTAAGCTGATTTAACTGTGTAGATGCCCTGTTTGTGATGCTTCCAGATCCATTAGTCTCCTTATTGGGAAGTGGTTTTATAGATAAATAGCTCGTGCATCATTTGGAAAGAAGAGTTCATGAATTAGCTCTGTATACCATTTCCCTGTGGTTTGGTTAATGAGGTCATTGACCTTTAGATCTAAGTTTATGAGGGGGAGTTTTATGAGAGGCATGGTTTGTCCTTCATCTCGAAACCATGGGTCTGTCCAGACTTTTATTGTAGCTCCATTGCCTACTTTTTTGGATAAGCCATTTTGTAAAAAGTCTTTGCCTTGTAGGATACTTTGCCATATGTATGATGGCTTGGTTCCTTTTGTCGCCTCTAGGAATTCAGAGTTGGGGTGATATCTGCTTTTTAGAAATGTGGCACACAGGCTGTTTTTGTGTTGTAACAGTTGCCATGCTTGCTTTGCCCGGAGTGCCATGTTGAAACTCTCTATATCCTTTAGTCTTAATCCTCCTTGGTGTTTAGGCAGGCACATCTTTTCCCATGAGATCTACTGTATTTTCCTCTTGTGCTCTTCTGCTTGCCACCAGAATTCAGCCATTACAGTTGTAAGGCTTTTATATGTTGATTTTGGTAGTTTAAAAACTGACATGGCATAGACTGGGAGAGATGTTGCTACTGCTTTGAGCAGTACTTCTTTTCCTCCCATTGAGAGCAGTTTAGCATACCAGCCAGAAAGTTGTGCTCTCATTTTGGTTCTGATAAAGTCTAATACCTGGATTTTGGAACCATTTAAAGCTTCTGGAAGGCCTAAATAGGAGCTGGCACCTCCTTCATTGTAGATTCCCAGGATCTGTTTGATGTTTGCTCTTTGTTCCTCTTTTACTTTTGCTCCAAAGGTTATGGATGATTTGGCTTTGTTGATTAGTTGCCCTGATTCTCTATTGTATATGGTGATTATCTCCTGGAACTGCTGACATTGTTGCTCTTGTGTTTTGCCTATGAGAAGTGTATCATCTGCAAATAGCAGATGATGAACTTGTGGTCCTTCTGGTGAGAATTGGAAACCAGAGATTATGTTTTCTTGTGCGGCTTTGTTCAGGAGATGTGTGAGTCCTTCAGCACAGATGACAAAAAGGAATGGTGATAGGGGGTCTCCTTGCCTGAGACCCCTTTTAGGGGATATTAACCCAAATTGCTAGTTGTTTACTATCACATAGTATGTTACTGATGTAACACAGAACGTTAGCAGGTTTATCCATTGCTGGTTGAAACCAAATGCTGTAAGCATGGTTTGAAGGAAAGGCCATTCGAGCCTGTCGTAGGCTTTAGTCATGTCAGATTTAATGGCCATATACTATGTTGCTGCTTCAGAGTGTGTTTTGAGACTGTGGACTATCTCATGAGCCATAATGATATTTTCTGTGATAGATCTTTGGGCTATGAATGCAGATTGGTTAGCTGAGATGATCTTTGGCATGATTGACTTCATTTTGTTCACCATTACCTTGGCCACTATTTTATAGATGGTTGAGCATAGACTGATTGGCCTGAGATCAGTCATGTGGGTGGGGTTGGCCTTTTTTGGAAGCAGCACTAAGTGGGTATAGTTCCAATCTTGAGGGAAATATCATGTGTTGAAAAACAACTGCACTTCTCTTACCACAGAAGCCCCTATGCAGTGCCAGAAGGTTTGGAAGAAGCAGCTGGACATGCCATCTGGGCCAGGGGATTTTGCTGGATCTATTGAGAAAGCTGCAGTTTTTATTTCTTATGCTGAAACAGATCTAGTTAACCTGTTATTCATCTGAGTGGTTACTCTTGGTTGAAAACCTTGAAGATGGTTTATGAAATCTGTTGGGGCTTCAGATTTGAACAAGTCTTGGTAATAATCAATTGCTACTTGTCCTTTTGATACTTCTGCTCTTTGAGGTAGGCCAGTTGAATCATGCAGCACTCCAATATAATTCTGTGCTCTTCTAGCTTTGACCATTGCATGAAAGTATCTAGTATTTCCATCCCCCTCCTTTAGCCATTTTGCCCTGCATTTTTGTTGCCAATGTGCTTCTTCTTCTTTATAGGCTTTAATCAAGTCTTTCTTGAGGTTTATTAGGGTCCAGTATGATGGATCAGCTTTTGATTGCTCTATTTCATACAGGCTTTGTAATGTATGGATTTGGTCAGCTGCATTGGTTATGTTGTTTCTTTTCCAAGTGCTAATGGCTCTTCTGCACTCTATAATGTTTTGGAAGTTGACTGTTGTTGCTCACTGTGGTTTGTATCCCAAGAGGCTGCTATTATGTTCTCTACTTCAGTGTGGTTTACTAGCCTTTTATCAAATCTGAATTGACCTCTGTGTGAGTCCTGGTTTTCTATCAGTTTGACTAGAACTGGCTTGTGGTCGGATCCACGTTTTTCCAGGAATACCTGGTTGGAGATAGGGAACATTTGCTTCCAGGCTGAGTTGGAGAAGCACCTGTCAAGTCTGCATTGTATCCATAGGGACTATCTCCTACCTGCCCATGTGAGGTTGTTTCCTTGGCTTGGAAGTTCTATCATTTTGCAGGCTGAGATCATGTTAACAAAATCTTGGTAATGCTCAGGGGATCTTTGGGGTCCTCCTATTTTTTCTCCTGGGTGTAGAAGGTCATTGAAGTCCCTCACTATGCTCCAAGCACCTGTTCTGTTTAATCCAATTATGGTGATTTTCTCCCATAAAAATTGTTTTAGTTTTCTAGAGGGGTTTCCATACACAAACGAGACATGAAATTCATTACTCCCAAACAATATTTTACAATCAAGCAAATGCTTGTCTGATAACAAAATAGAGACATCTACATTGGCTTTCCAAAAGAGTGCTAAGCCTCCACTTCTTCTTCTGGATCTACAAGGTGCATATCTTTATATCCTAGGTTGTCCTTTATATTTATCAAAAGAGGAGCAGCATTTTTTGTTTCCATTAAAAACAGAATCTCAGGGAACTATTTCCTCCTAAGTTCCCTGAGTCTTGGAATTGTCAGGTCATCCTTTGCACCTAGGCCCTGACAATTCCAATTGAGAAGACTCATATTGCTGGTGGGAGCCCATGCTCATGGGCTGGTGGCTCTTTCTTTGGCCTAATTGAACGTTTCTGGTCTGCTTTTGTAGGTGTTGTTTTCCTTTTTGTCTTTTGAGGGGGAGCTTCTTGGTGTGTGATCAGTGGAGTGTGATCAGCACTGTCCATTTCTTCTATCACAGGTTGTCTTAGTGCTTTGATGGGTCTTTTCCTCTGGTATTTCCTTTTTGGTTTTTTCCCGGATGAGCCTGCTTGGAATTGGACAGACTCATATACCATTGGACTTTGGAGATGATCTGGCTGGAAGGTAAGGCGAGTCCACACTTGATTGTGTGTGGTATCAGTTGTTGGTGTGGGAGTTGGGAATTGTAATCTTCCTGCAGATATGGCGGTTGCCATGAATTTGGATCCACTAGGGGTGTTTCTGGTGGGGGAGTCCCATGTTTGTTGAGAGTTGAACTCAAAGACTATTCCTTTTTCTTTGTTTAAATCATGTGAAACCACAGAAGGGGGTTGCAGACTGAGGATAGTCTTTTGTTTTCTTGGGTCTTTAGCCAGCTCTTTGAGGGTCTCTTTTAATCTTTCTTCTCTAATTATCCTTTCAGGCCCTAAGGCTGCCAAGAGATATTTTCTCATCTTTGCTAGCACTACTTCTGCTATCTTTGGTCTTCCTAATGGACTATGGACTCCAAGGTGTACTGTTGGGATCATTCCATGGAGAGGGTCTTCCGGTGGTATGTCAGAGGTTGTGTTCCTTTGGGTGGTGGTGTTAGGTTGTTGAGAGTTGGTTGGGTGCTTGTTGGCCTGTTGAGTGTTATTCCAGGGGCACTTAGTCTCTTCATGTGTTAGCCTTTGGCATGAGTAGCACCTCTTTTGGAGTTTCTCATAGTCATAGAGGACTTTGGTTTCCTCCCCAGAGGGTAAAGTGACTGTTTTGAATCTTCTTAGAGGTCTGGATACATCAATGATGACTCTAACTCTGACATAGTCTTTCAGTTAAGCTATGGATGGATCATATATTACCTCTTTTACCAATCCAGCAAATTCTCCCAGGGCTTCTATTGCACTCTCTGTATGGTGATTAACTGGAATGTTTCGAATGCGTACCCATACAGAAATCCATTGGAGGTAATCAGGTGGGGGAGTTGCAGTCCACCTGTCCAATACTATGCCCCATTGATTGAAAGTGTGGGCGCTTTTGCGAAGAACTGATTCCAAGTCTTGTTCGTATTGGAAGATGAATTGGAACCTGTCTCTTGAGAGTGCTATTCCCCGTACGCGTTCATAAATTTGCCACTTCCTTGGCATGTCGAGGATTAAATCCGACATATATTGACAATCTGGGTTCAAGGTTCTGCCGAGAATGCTATTCACATTTCTTTCGGCTGAGCTGAAATTGGGGAGGTCCGGTAGGATGTAAGGAGCTTCGTTTTCTTCGAGTGTCATTCCGGTAAAGGCTTTATCTAAGTTTTCTGCCATTCTGGTAGTCAGTGAGTGACTTCCGATAAGGGTGAAGGAGGAGATTGGAAGATTTTTGATCGAAAATAGAATCTTTCGAGATGTGAGCTGATCTGGTGGGTGAGTGTGTTGTGACACCTGTAACTGAAGAAGATCCTACGGTTATAACTAAAAGTGGAAACCTTCTGATTAGATTAGCGAATCTTGAGAGAAAATAACCCAGCCTTTAGGGGAAATAACTCAGCCAGCTTCTCTATCTTTTAATTCATCGACAAAGTTTACAAATATAAATTATTTTTTGATAGTTAATTTAAATTAAAATAAAATTTATTTGCAATAATTATTTTATTAAAAAAAATAGAGTTATGGTTTAGAGCATAACCCAATTCTAGTTTATAGTTACTTATGCCAAAGTGAAAAATAGAATAGTGGTTTGGAGATACTCTTAGGACTTTATTTTCTTTAAGACAATTGAATTCTCCGGTTAACTTTTTCTTGAAAAAAGAACAGCTCCTAACCATAAATACAAGCTCAGCTCGGAAGCTGCAACTCTTGCTAATACATAAGGAAAACGATAAACCAAACTAAACATAAAGATGGTCTACGAATACGAGTAAGCATACATATCTGCAAAAGGTAAGCTAAAAGAATTGTAGAAGAATAAAATTGGCAAAGTGGTTAAGTTCAGAATAGAAGAGCACTTTGTGTTAAGGAATGTAAGAAGTAAAATATAACAATAAAAAACATGAAAGTGCCCTAATAAAACTAAACACACAGATACTACAACACATGAGGGCATAAGCATTAGGATTATGGTGGTTGGAACAAGTATGTATCACTAACCCTACAAATCTCACATTTTTACCACAATATACAACACCACCAATACTCCATGGACAAACATCTGTGCGTGTATATCTTCTACACTATGTATGGCATACAACACCCCTAGGCTGCTTTCCTCGAGATCGACTTAACCACTTTACTTCTCCATGCTCCCTGTACATTCATTCAAATGTAAACACATCTCAGAATCCAAAAACTCGTACATCATGCTTCCTCACAAGTTTTAAGAGAAAGGTAGGTATATACAAGAGTCTCATTGTCAGAAGCCTCCTCGCCCCCATCATCGTCTTCTGCTTCTAGTTTCCCCTCAGAATCTGAGTTGTCCACATCACTTTCTTTCTCCACAGGGTCCCCACTCGACTCTGCTTTTGCCTCCTGTAAATTAACTTTCTCATCATCCTCACCGTCTTTCCACGACTTTTCCTCGGATTGTGATTTCTCTTTGCCAGCCTCCCCACCATATTTCGTGTCCTCTGTCATCTGCTCTGTGGTTGACTCCATTTTCTTTTCACTTGTTTTTTTAGACACTTCACCAACTAAATCATTTCAAAATATAACAACTCAGTTAGCTAAAACATTGCATCGTGAAGATTGGACACATTGTTGGAAAATCAAATGCAGCTTACCAGGCTTGACAGAAGATCCGTTGTTTTTCTTGTTTCCGCTCTCTAATTTCTCATGTTCTAAAGAAAAACTTCTTTGTGTGCCTTCTGGGTCTTTTAAGTATTTCTTCGGTGTTCTTTTCCCTTTTGGCCTAGAAAACAGTTAGGAATAAACAAAATGTTTAATAAAAATGCAGAAGATACGAAAATGGACAAACAAAAAAAGCAGAAGAATGAGCTTGTCTTTGAGACTTAGGATGATAAAATCTTGCTTACGTAGTAGAAATTAGGTCTTCATCCCTCTGTATGGCATTTGAATTCTTATGCTTACTTTCAGAAGTTCTAAAAGAAACAAAACAATCGAACAAGAGAACAAGATTAATGTGTCATATAAGACGAGACCGAATAGACTACAGAAAGATATATTATCTTAGTTTTCAGACAGTACGTCTTACCCTTTCTTATTAGAACTTCGCTTTGATGTATTGGAATTCTGCAGAAGGTAGAAATAGCGCAAGGATATTTATTAAGCTACCAGGGAAGTGCTTGGCAGATTGATAGAAACAGTGAAATATAGATTAACAACAGAACTCAAAATACAGAAAATCTAAGAACCTTTGCGGGCTTTCCACCAGTGTCAATGAGCTCCCACCGTTCTTTATCTAGGCGAAGTACTTCAACATCTCCGTCCTCATAAAGTATCTGTGATATCATATGGATAGAATACAGAGCTGGATGGAACAACTAACCCAAGAAAAAGACAAGCAAAGTTCTAAAACCTTACCACATGTTTCTGTTTTGTGGAATCATAAGATTTTATTGTGCCTTCATAAAACCTATTTGTTTCACCAAGATACAAATTCAGGTGAGATATACTCATAAAAAAATAACATAATGTGCTGGAAATGAATGATTGCATCAGATGGGTATGAGAATAACAAAATGGATTAATAACGGGAATCAACTTAATCCCTTTAAAGTGTATTTGTATAGCTTCTAAGTAATTATGACAAAGAAATAACTTATGCACTGTCAATCCAAGGAAAGTCGCTCAAAAAATGCTTACCGTTTATCCAAAGGCCACCAAACTGCTATTCTGCAACCGATTAATTCATCCGTAACCATTTTCTTTTCTGTTTTGGAGCACTGGAAAAGAAATTAGGTTAGACTACATATTTTGTTATCATAGTGTCAATTAACACAAAAGTGACACCGAAAATCATCAATGGAAACCTCCACACCTTAACCAATCCTGTCATGCTTCTTCTTTTCCGCTTCTTGATTGATCCAGAGGAAGATTTCAACCTATCACCACTTTCTGTTGACCGACTCTGCTTCCGTTTAAAAAAAAATTGTATATCAATAGATTAAACAGAGTATAATGAAATAAGCAGTGTGATACTATTGTTGATTTTTTACCCTCTCACTGCAGTTGCCATCTTCGCTTTGATATTCCAGATCAGTGAGATCCAAATCAGATTCTGTGTTCTTTAATTTTGATAAAAAGCTTTTCTTGTTCTTTCGGGAAGAAATGCTTTCTAATCCTTTTTCCTGGTTTGAATTTTCATAGTTCGTGTCTGATGAGGCATTTTTCTCCATATATTTCTCTTCGTGCAACTCTTCTTTAGAAACCTTCAGTGGAATTTTAGAACCACTGTTTGAGAACTTAAAAGGACTATGACCAGAAGATGATCTCCGGCGTTTAGGGACTGAAACCACTGATGTTGCATCACCAGCACTCCTTTTGTTGGCTTTCTGATCTCTTTGATATGTGTCTGCTCCTTTGTCAGGGGAATGTTTGTGTCCATTACTGGATTCATATTTATCCAGCATTCCCAAATGATCTAGATTTATCTCCCTCACCATTTTCAAAACGTCAACATTATTTTTACCATTCTTATCTTCAGCTGGAATAGATTTGTTCTTTTTTCCCTTTCTATTCTTGGCTCCCTGAGCTCTCAAACGCTCTACAATTTTTCCCAGAGGAATTTCATTCCCATCACTTTCCTCATCATTCATACCCTCATTCTCTGAAGGTTGGGCTACCACCTGAAAGGAATATATTAAAAGATACAAAATCCACTAGAAACGGCAACGCAGATTTTGAAATTGGATACCATACAGATGAATCAGTATGACTATCTAACTTGAGAGAACTGAAGTGCGCCAAGACAGTTTCATCAGCTAGCCACAACTGCTCTTCAGCAACCTGTTGAAATAAAATGTTATAGGTTAGCAAACACAAACCAGGAATAGATGAGGTTAAACATAGCACATATAAAAGCAAAAAGGCTAGAAAGCTAAGATTATAAACGATTACTTGAAGCAGCGTACGATGAAAATTCCTACCTGAGACTTGTGACCTTCATTTTCTCCATAAGATTTGTAGAGCATTGGAGGAAGTGATACAGGCATGAATGCCCCTTGTAGACCAGGCTCTTTCTGAGTTAAGCGTTTTATTACTGACAGCCCAAGCTCACAGATCGCATGAGAGTTCTGTTAATATAATCCTGAGTATGTCAGTTCCATGATACCATAACAGTGACAAGTATAGTGGTTACATATATCGGTGTGAATACAGTGATCATCAAAAATAGTCATGACATGGCTGTTTTTAAATCAGAACAAGCTCTAGGAAATCTTTCACCAACCTTTGATTTTGTTGCATTAGTGACATCTTCAGACTGTTTTATACTATGGAAGATAGAGATAATGATGTGAGCGCACTCCTGTTCTTCGTCAATATCTTCAGCCTTCTCTTCTTTCTCTTTGGGGAGTAACATAGAACAGATCAAGTATAATTGGCTGAAATAAATGATTGAAACAATTATTAACATCAGCAAAAAACTACTAATATTGCTAACTTCAGTCATAGAAAGAGGAAAGTGGTACGGAAATTCTAAAAATACCGATATATCCTCTCATATTCCTTCACATCTTTGCATTTCTCGACATCAGGACAAGAATGATGCGCAAGTGCATGAACCATATAAGGAAGGAAATGTTGAGGGTAGAAAACAACTGAATTTGAATCAGTCTGAGTAGAGGCTCTTAGAACTTTTGTTTGGTGAGAATGTTGAAGGATATCAGCTAGGTTCTGTTTCTCCTATCATACCAATCAGGACACATAGTTTAGCTAGATTGTAAATATTCTCAACTCAGAAACATTATATATGCGTTTTCAAGTAAAGGGAGATGGCATACCTCCTCTGATTCAAGAACATTTGATCCACTAGTATCAAATAAAAATGAGCAGGCATACTTTATATCCAAAACCCGATCCTTTGCATACTGATGAACTTTGCAGAGAAATATTTTCTTAGCCATAGGAAATGATATCTACAAGAGAGGTAAGAAAAAATGTCAAAAAGAAATCCAGATCAGACATAGGATTAGCTCGAAGGGGCAAATGGAAAACCAAGCTGAAGGAAGGTACCTCAGGTGTTCTTAGTGTTAAATGGAAAATATCAATTGGTATCTTATCGTCCCAGTGCTTAGAAAGACGGAGAACTGCCTTTGCAGCAGCAAGTCTTAAATGGGCCTTGTCAACAGAACTGTAAAGAGATTGAACATGAGTAGACAACAGTTTTGAGAGAAAATGAACCTTAACAGGTTTACCACTAACGTCTACAAACCTTGATTTTTGATCTTCAGATACGTCCCCAAAGGAAAGAATATTTTTTAGTAACCCAAGAAGGTCATCAATACCCGTACGAAGATGAGCATCCTTGAAAGGCAAGTAGCTCTTAACCAACGTCTTGATCCCATAAATCTATTTTTAAAAAGAAAGAGATTTAAAATTAAGTGGACAAGAGAGAAAATACTTGACCAACAACTCTACTTTAAGGTCAAAAATATTTGCAACTACAATAAAAATCAGTTATAAGCAAACTTTAATCAGATACCAACCTTCAGTTGACAAATTTCACTTTTGTCGTCCCAGGATAACTTTTTGTCATCAATAGCTTCCTGCAAAGGGGTTTAAGCCTCTTCCAATAAAAACAAAAGAAAAGAAAACTGGTAGACCAGTGAAAGACAGTGACGTTTTGCAGAATACAGAATACTAGTTATAACATACACTTTCGAGTTTAAGGATTTTGCTTCTAATAAACTCGACGGCTTCGGTTTCTCTAGTCTCAAAGACCGGCATTGCAATCTGAGCTATGCATCCAAGAGACTGAAGAACAGCTGGCTGATGTCTCTTGTTCTCCAGCATGTCCACAAGTCCCTAAAAATCAAGTAGTAAACCAGGATTATTACATGCTCACTGTTAACTATATCTTAGTGATATTTCCAAGCAAAAGATCAATAAGAAAACGGAAATGCCACCTTGTATAAAACAGAGAGTGACTTCAAGCCGTCGTCCTTTGTTATTGATGCTAGTGCATGCACAGCATACTTAGCCTGCTTACGGTTACCTTCTACACAGATCTTCTCGAGTAACAGGTCCACAGAACTTTACATGGACAATAGAAGACGCATTATAGTCAGGAAAAGCAGGCAACTAATAAATGAAGTGAACTCATGCTTGATGATGTATACATAGATCAGAGGAGTTAAGACTTCCACCTTGCTAAAACAATGATATTCTCCCGAATAATACCCCCTGCCTTTGCAAGAATTTTTAGAGCACCTTCCTTTATCATTTCATCGTTATCTTTAAGGAAACCTATCAGCTCTTCTTCAGCCCCGTTAAACAGTGACGGGCAGAAATTTGCAAGAAGCTAAAGAATCAATGCATGAGCATCAATATGGTGGATTTGGTAATAAGTAAATGGGATGATATCGGCTATAATAATAAATGCTAAACGAAATCCTTGAGGGAAAGCAAGTGGAATTAAACAATATGTCAGGTAAGCGGTTACCCCTAAGAAGTCCATGCAAGATTGAATGTCCATAATACTTTTAGAAGACTTTCTTGCAGATACTTCCGCTAACATCTCTTTCACATATTCCTTGCTGAATAACATATAAGAACACTTGATGGTGAGATTGCCGAGAAATTCATAGAGACAATGCTTTTCAGAAAGTATTCTAAGCATCTCATCCTGCACAAAAGAAAAACAAAAAAAAATAGTTATACAGCTACCCAAAGTTAATCTGTATGCACGAACATATTTCTCGTTGTTCTCACCCGAATCTTGAATGCTTGTATTATGCTAGTGTCCGGATCGAGCAGATCATTCAAATTCTTCCAGATATTAGCATCCTTCAATTGATCAAGAATCAAGAAGTTCTGCTCTGCCTTTGGGGGATCAGAAAATACACGTGACATTACTCTGAATCCAAATAGAATCTTTTTCTGAACCTCAGGAGCATCAGCACTCTGCATTCAGACAGATCATACGGTTAAAGATAGTGAAAATAAAAATAAACAAAAAAATCCAACTGAAAACTGAGAATCAAACCTCTTCAACTACGTCTGGACGCGCCTGTTGTGTCTGCTTGAACGACAAATATCTTTGCATTTCTTGTTGTATTCTAAAGATCAAGAAGGAATTTTTCCAAGATCAATACAGACCATGCAAAAGTATTAAGGCTAAAAAGTAATCACATATATATATATATATATATATATACCTTTGTCTTTGCTCAAGTATTTTTTCAAAAGCTTTTGTCTCTACGTTATCAAACCCGGAAAAGATTTGTATCCACTGTTTAACTTTATTTCTAGCAGATAAATCACTTGGAAACAATGAACTGCATAGAATATATTCAATTGTATCTGACCTGCAACACAACTAACATATTTAGATTATGTTTTCTGAAGGTATTGATCACTTCCGACTAGAAAGAAGTGAACAGTGTAAAAATGTAAGAAATATGGACAAAATTTCAAGACTTGTAGATAAGTGACCAACCTGACATCTTTGTCATAAAGACATCTCAAAATTTTTCCAGGAATCCAATCGAAGTCACCAGTGCCTACCTTGTCTTCAGCACAACGTAGGCAATATACCCTGAACAATTCAGTCAACCTTTCCATTGTGTATGTTTTTACGAGTATCTGATATAGCAAAAGAACTTTGAGTTACAATGTCTTAAAATGTTAGCATGCAAGTATCAGAGACAAAAAGACCGAATCTACAAAACCTACAGCTTTGTCTCGCAGCCGTTCAGCAACTAACTTTATAGTATCAACTGGAATTGACGTCAGTGCACTCACAGCTACATCACAAATAACTGCAACAACTTGTTTGCGGATATTCTCATCATAATCCAAGAGCCGGTCACAAAGAGCAGCTACAAAAGGATTAACACTGTTAGGTTAGTCAGTTATAATCTATACTTATGGCATAATAAAGAAAAACTCACATATAATTTGAGGAGCCTCAGCTCTCAACGGATCTGAGAGCAAACAATTCTTAATATGATCAAGAATAACCATCCTAACTTCAACTGCTCTATCAGTCAGCCTCTTCAGAAACTCCACAAATATTGAACTGAAAACTTCGGGGATGACACGTCCAGGCAAGGAAAACAACTCTCCGACCAATCCAACCACTTTCAACCGAGTTTCCAAATTATCAGCCTGTATATGTTAATAGCACACGATACATATTATGTATTATTCAATACCAATACATTTGAAAAGTTCAATTGAATCAACACAAAGATAAAAGTGACTATCCAAACAAAGTGTATAATAACAAAAAAAATAATGATGAACTTTTCAGGAATCAGTGGCGTTTTATGAGCTGCAAAATAGGCCAAAAATAACAATATACCAAAAGTTCCCCAGTAAGATGAGGTGCAACACCAGACAAGGCCTGAGGCGCACAGCAGTAGAGACCATATATAGCCTCATGGAAGTCAATTTGACTGCTGGAAAATAAGCCATCTCCAGACACTGAAGAGATAAGGAACTGCTTTATGTCAGATTCAACTTTTGGTGCACACTGCTCTATGACTTTCATAGCAAGTCTTCTCGCAGCATCGCTAATGTCCTGCCATCATAAATATATAAAAAATGAGCGGTCTGCTATTCCATACAATAGCAAATACTAAATTAGAATAATGTTAACGGCCGAGCCAGCAACGTCATAAATCCTCACATGTCTATTTCTGCCCAATTTAGAGAGTAAAATTAGTAACAGATGCTCCTGCACGTCTTCACTCTCTTCTAAGAGAACAACCATTATATTTTGCATTGACGAGAAAACAACCTCCGGATGGTCATCTCTGCAGTTACAGAAATAAAAACCATCTTTTACTACAGAACCCAAAAGAAAGAAAAAACGCAAAAGGCATTCATAACTTGTAGTACTAGCCGGAAAAAATGACATAAATCAGAGCAATTCTTAACCAATCTGAAAAGGAGGCTAGAAAGAGAATAATCCCACCTCACAACATCAAGAAATGTATTAAACACTTCTTTCACAAGATCATCGCATTCAAGATCCAACATCACTACACATGACCTGTACTTTGCAACCGTTTCTAAAATGACAGCTACCCTTCCCAAGGATGGTCCACCGACATCATTTATCCAAGAAAAAGAGCTCACAATCAGTTGAAAAATATCCTGAAAGAAGGGCAAGGGACAGAATAAATCAGCAGTAGACATGTCTGTGAATCAAGGTTCTAGAGGAAATTCAAGACAAGCAACCTTCATAATATTATCACTGTAAGGAGCTTCAGGTGCTGTAACACGAGTTATCTCAGAAACACAACTTGCAACTAGAAGCTTGACATCCTTGTCTGGATGATTGAGAAATTCAGGTTTAACAACAGCATCAAGAAAAGGCTGGATGGAATTGAGCACTGCTGGTGGTGGAGACTGCTCCAACTCAGAAAGGCAAACAGCAGCTTCCTGCAAGTAACAACACACAAGAATGGGATTTTTGAGATTACACCTCAAATGAGCATATACCATTTAGTCACAGCATAACAGCTAAAATAGGATTACATGTTAAGGAGACAAGTATCTTACTAAACTAACACAGTTAAGTCGCCTCCAATAATAGTTTATAACCATTCATAAATCCCATTACAACCAAGTGATTCATAAACAAACATCTTAGTCAATGTAGAAGGCCTACCATATCTGAACCACTTACCATAAGTATCGCATACTGAAGATACTGCAATTCAATTCCAACTTGGAGATAACTCAATGAAATCAGGCATTAAGAATTACAAGCCCAACCCAAAAAACTTAACATTCTAACATCAATCACTATACCCAAAGAAGGAAAGTTTTCGAGAACTTGATATACACATTGAATTGTAGATCTAGGTAGCTCAAAATCCGTCCAACACAAGTTTGAGTGGCTAATTAACAAGATCAGACCCCAGTTTTTATGCTTAACCTAACTTTGCTAAAACAATCTATATGAAGGGCTATCGACGAAGTAAACCCTAACGCAACTTAAAAAGAATAGCAGAGCTCAATTAACGAACATTGCCTAGAATGGAAGACCTACAAGGCTGAAACTTGTCTCTAAACACCAATTACGAAGAATTTAAAACAGCAAAGAAAGCTGAAAATTCCCTCCAAACGCTAAATTCGATAGTGGGTGAAGTGAAGTAAGCAGAGAAGAAATTGCAGAAGATATAATGAAGGGATAATCACCTGAAAGAGTTTGAGCAAAGAATCCTTGGACGCGGGAGGTGGGTCAAGCTTCGATCCAAACTCCTTCAGCTGCTCCTCCGGCTTTTGTGTCATCGCAACAATTTTTCACCGGCGCTCTGTTCTACTCTGCTCGTCTCTTGCTCTTAAAAAAGCATAACCATAAACGAAACGAAGAAGAAAGAGAAGGGCTTTGCTTTGTTTTGGTAATATTTTGCTGTTCAGAGTCACTCTTTCGAACACATCTCTGATCTGAGCGCTCTCTCTGAACGACAAACCGATTTGCTGACTTACGGGTTTGTGTACTCTCTCTCTTTGCCACAGACAAATGGGCCTAACTAACCATTCTTCCCTAAATGGGCCGATCAAAGCCCACTGATGTATCTTTCAGACAAAACGACAACACTGGACGATGAGACAAACGATTTATATGCCACACTATAAATTAAGCTTATTCGACGTCTTCTACGACATTTCAACCTCTTCGAAATCATAAATTAGCGATTGATTTTCTATGTATTATCGTTTATGTCTTCTCATCTTCTTAAACCAATAACATCTACCCTTTGATAATGTACGAAGTTTAATAAACAAATCAAAACTCTATTTAACACAACAAGTACTTCTTTATTAAATTTAATTTGTTTGATCTTTCTTACAAATACTCAACCCAAACAGGTTTTACACAATCTTATTCTCTACTAGATTGTCACCTAAAGTTTAACACACATAGCCTACTCAATCACTCAACTCGTGATCCTCTCTAAGGCTTGAGAACTCTCACCAGAAACAACACTATGTTGTTCGAGAGTTGAATCACTGAAAACTTAGCAAGAATAAAGAGCAAAAGTGTTAACCTTAATAACCACTTTTCTCTTTATTTATACACTACTCAAAACCCTAAGGAATATTTCCTTATACCTAAATCCCAACATAATTCCCTTTCTATTCTCAAATATCTTCTACCAAGATATTCTTACAATATCTCTTTCCTTGTTTTGATTTCTCGAATCAAATCTTCTGGAACGTCTTTCTTCAACATATATCTTGTTTCGAAATCTTAACCGTCATATCTTCTTAAGATCTTCTTCACACAATATTCGCTTCAATGTTCGTTGATTCATTCCAGTCTTCATCAGTTCTCTGATTTCATCAGCTCCTTGATCAAGTCTGCAACAGTCTTCTGATTTCATCAGCTCCTTGATTGTAGACTTTCAGTTTCCCCTTTTTGGCTTGATGTCATAATCAAGCAATTCCCAGTACCTGTATAAACATAAGCACTCCACACAAACTACAGATAATTATACTGGAAATTATTATGACATGTTAGTTTAGATCAACTGACTTATCCTTCACACGTAAGGCAGATTAAGTAAAGCCATTAGTCAAAAAGCATTCAGAAAAAAAAAGTTTAGACACAAGGCCAATGTTTTTGCTAACACAAAAAACTTAAAAACTGATGAAAACAAAAGCAACAACTTTCATTCTCTTCTCTCCTTAAATCATGTGTCGTCTTAATCAGAGTTAGTTTCCTCGTCGTCTTCATCATTTTCTCCCCCTGCTTGTGTGACATCATGTCAAAAACACCTAAAGACTACCATTGATAATGAGATACTTAGGACAGAGAGACTTACCTGCAGCCAACGCATCCTCAAGCATATGAATAGCACCTCGCATTGCTTTTCTCAAGCGGTAGACAATAGCACCATCTCCTTTCTTGGCCTTTGTTGATACCAGGTTTAGCACTTGCTCTGAAAGCCCATTTCGACACAAGGCCCAGCT
>OVBE01004188.1:0-24645 GCA_900406425.1 Iberis pinnata | reverse complement strand
CCTCAAAATCGATGCTAATTGATAAGTAAAAACCGTGAAAATTCAGAGTCATCACTTCTCAACCTTTATACTCCACCAGAACTTCATCATTGCACTGGTTAGTTCTTCAATAGGTATATGGGCAAACGAAAACACGACATAGCGTAGACAGAAAGTGCCATGGCTATCGATTTTAACAATATTTCCTTGCCGCTTTGAGAGAGTTTTTGCGTACCGACCCTTTAATCGATGTTGTAAACGTTTTGTAATATATGCGAGAATGTCTTTATGAGAACCACTAAAATATTCGGAAGTCCGAGATATGACCCTACTCCTCCTTCCTTTTGAATACCCATTTTATCTTTTAGAAGTTGCTTATCACTTGCCTCAATCTTATCACCGAACATGATCGATGATTTTTGATAATTAATCATTTGACCAGAGGCGTCTCCATACTCTTTCAAACATGTTTTAATCCCGTCACATTCCTCTAAATTAGCTTGACACATAAAGAGGTTGTCATCCGCGAAGAGAAGATGATGAATACATGGTCCATTAGAGGATAACTTAATCCCCATAATTTTTCCTTGAGCTTCAGCTTGATTTATGCGATACCATAAATTTGGTGAAAAGAATGAACAATAGAGGAGATAGAGGACCTTTTTGTAGTCCTCTTTCAGGTTTGAAAAAATTGTGTTCTTGGCCACTGAGAATAACCGAAAAAGATATTGTAGAAACACATGTCATCACCCACTCTATCCATGTAAAACCCAAGACTGTTAACATATCCTCTATGAAACACCATTCAACTCGGTCATACGCCTTTGACATATCAGTTTTGATAGCCATACAAGAATCACGACATAACTCATTGGTTCGTAAACCATTAATCATCTTATGAGCTATCAAGATATTGTTCGAAATTAGACGCTTGGCAACAAAAGCACCTTGGGTCGTGGATATAATCTGTAGTAGGATTACGCGAAGACAATTGTAAAATATCTTAGAAAGTATCTAATATGAAACTGAGCAAAGACTGATCGGTCGAAGTTCCGACATTCGCTTAGGTGTTGTAACCTTCGGTAAAAGCATTATTTGTGTGAAATTCCAATTTGATGGAAAGTGACCAGATTCGAAAAAATCCTTTACTTCCTTAATCAATTGAAATTTGATTACATCCCAAAACTTATGATAGAAAAGACTCGTCATACCGTCTGCACCTGGATCAATATCAAAAACAACTCTCTTTACTTCCTCCTCTGAAATGCTTGTTGTCAGAATCTGGTTTTTTATTTCGTGACTTTGGAATGAAAAGTATTTAGTGCTTCTTAATTCTATTGTGGTCTGGTTGATGTGAAAAATTTCTGAAAGTAAGAAACCGTTATTTCGCCTTTCGATCCTTCTTCAAAATTTTCCAACTCGTTCTCGTCATAAAGCATCTTAATTTTGTTTCTATTTCTTTGGTTTTTAACACTAGAATGGAAAAAACGTGAGTTTATATCCCCTTCCTGTAACCATCGATCCCGACAACACTGTTTCCAATATTGCTCTTCCGCCTTATATGTCGCAAACAGTTTATGTTTCTTGCTGAAGATAAGACTATCGTTTGTATATTGTTTTGCAGATTCATAATCAATTTCCAACCATAGCTTCTCAATCTTTATAGCCGAATTTTGAGTATTGTTTATTCTCCAATGAGATAAACCCCTTTTGCATTGAGCAATTCTTGTAAATAAGCTTCTCTTGTTATCACCTTCACTCCAACAAGAAATAATTGTATCTTGAGCTAGTTTTGATTCAAGACATCTACGGGAAAACTTGAACCTACCCGATGATTAAAACTTTCAAAAGCTAACTTAAGTAACATAGGTCGGTGGTCTGATTCAATCCCTTCGAAGGATTGTACATGACTTCTTGGACACAAAGTGAACCATTCATGATTACCGAAGCGTCGATCCAAACAACATTGTATCCACACCCGATCCCTATAACCAACCCATGTGAACCAATTACCAGAATTTGATATCTCACTCATGTGAATTATATCACGAAAATTCCAAAAGGATATTTCCAGTTTGCTCGTACCCCCTCGCTTTTCTGTGTTACCTAAAAGATCGTTGAAATTACCCAAAACAAGCCACGCATGCTGTCTTATATTGCCGAGACTACACAATTTCTCCCATGAGTTGTTGCGAAGCTTTTTATTTTGTTCCCCATAAACAAAAGTTATAAAGAACTCTAATGAGCCAATCTTCACATGAGTGTCGATGTATATGTTATCGAGAAATAAAATCTCCACATTATAAATATCCTTCCAGAATAAAGCTAGGCCGCCACTCAAACCAATTGGATCAACAGTTTTTAAATTATCATATCCAAGACTTCTCTGTAAGTTTTCTAACACAATAAACGAATTTTTTTTGTCTCCTATAGGAATAGAAAATCCAGAAAATGCACCCGGCATAAATTCCGTAGTTAATGAACTTTCAGATCATTTCCCAAAACCCAATAGTTCCAACTCATTATACTCATAGATATTTTGACGGGGTGAGCGAATTATCCTGCTCACTTACCGCCTTTGTCGTGGATGAAAAATAACTTCTTAGTCGAAACTATCTTCTTAGATGGTGATTCAGCAACGATAGAAATATCACCACTTCTCTTTCTCTTTGGGTTCTCTTGTCTTTGAATATTTCTAGGGTCTGTGAAACTAGCTTCTGATTTCTAGTCAGATCAAACATTACAATATCATGCGATTTTTCTAATGTATCTTGAGATGTACTTCGTGCCTTACGTATTCATTTATTTGGACGATTCCTTTTTGATTTACTGTGGACTGAAGTCCCAAATAAAATAAGCTTGTTAGAGCTTAATTTAAAACCCCTCAAACTACCCAATGAGGTAAATTGAAAAGATTCTTCCCCATCAACTTGTATATGAGAAACATGATTCTGGTTGTTTGTGACTACCACGCCACTTGATAAGATGCGCGAGAAAAAGTCTTGGATTTGTCCGACGTAACCGTAGACTAAGCATTTTCTTTTATCTAAATATGAAACGATTTAATAGAGTTTGACGCAACTTTATCTTCATTATATTTCGCTTGAATTCGGAGTATGTGAGCTTGACGCTCATTTGGATCAACCACATATAAGTATTGTAGAATCACGTTTCTATCATCCATAGAAATGTAATTTGCTAGAGTAGGAAAATCTTGTGGAATCGTGGTGACAGCAAGCTGAAAAGGATTTTCAAATCTTTGTGAACTATCATACGAGAAGTCCTCTGTTCTTGTTGATGTATCCTTAGCTCTAATCTCTGTTCCCTGTGTCTTAAGTAAATGACAATTTAAAACATCTTGTGTTACTCTTTGAAAAGAAGAGCATCGTCTCTTAAACCTTTCGAAATCAAAATGAATAGTCACAATCTTTCCACAAGGAAACATGAATTCTTTAGATTTTACCGTAGGTCTCTGCACATCAAAAGTAAGCAAGATCCGAACATAATCCCTAGTGAGAGATTCTTCATTATTAAACGCAACTTCCTCAACCTTTCCTATCTTGTCTCCAATTTCCTTCATCTTGTCTAGATTAAAATAATATACCGGAATATTTCTCATAGAGACCCAAGTGGTTAAGTAGCAAAGATAATCCAAAGGATGGTCCGAACGCCATCTATCTAACGTGATCATCCAATCATCAAATAACCAAGGTCTATTTTCGAGAACCATATTCAAATACGATTTTGATTCAAATATGAATTGGAACGTGGCTCTTGATAAAGCAATACCTCTGACCCGACCTGCTACTCTCCATATTAAGGCAATTTTTCCACACATCTTCTCATATTCTGCTTATATGGATTTAACAATCTCCCGATGATACTCTTCTTGATACGCTCAACGGAGCTGAATGTCCGTGACTTGGACAGCTTTATCGGAGAGTCATCTTCGATTGACAATGTATTCAACGCTAATTCTAATTGTTCTTCCATTTGGGTCTTCGATAAAACTTATGATACAACTTATCTCTTCGTAATAGTGAATAGATTAGATATGGTTGGCTTGAAACCTAAATTTTGAGAAAAAAAAATCATAAACCAGTGAAAAATCAGATATTTCGATTAAAAGATGTCGAAGAATAAAATTTTCTGGAATATCGCTCTCAGCGAGAGAAAAAATTATACCACTTAAATAGTTTAAGTTTGAATGCTGTTACACCCTAATACTTAGAATGCATATTTATTTGTTAATCGAAACCAACATTCAATTTTTAATTATTATATTTTCGAGATTCATTTTATGCCATATACAGCGCACACATTAATTATTTTTAAAACAAGAAAATTAAGAGTGTTTTTGCAAGTTTGGAGCACCTAATATTCAGGCCCAGCCCAATAGTGAGAATTATAATGTTTGCTTTAAACACAAACGTCTCGTTTACCGACTTTTCATGTGTCCTATCGAATTTGCTCCGTCGGTTCGGAGCGAATTAAGGAATCTTCTGCTTGCTCTGTGGATTTCTCCGACTACAACCCAAACCTTATCACACGCACCTGGAGTTCGTAGCTCGAATTGAATCGCGCGTGCGTTAGGGTTTTGGTGGTGTGAATACATATCTCATTTGTTGTTTTGTGGTCTGTCATTGCGGTCGAAAGTTAGGTTTTGATATTAATCTCTCTGGAGAGTTCGGTGAAGATGGGAAGCGCCGATCCTGTTGATGATCGGACCTTCAATGGTAGTTTCAGTGAGGAAGGAGTTGCCAAGTTGAAAGAGATAGTGAAGGATAAACTCAAGGAGTATATGGGAGATTACACGGATGACATTCTTGTGGTACGATTTTCTCATTTGCGTTTTTACTCTCGATTTTTCTTAGAAAGTTGGAATTTATCAAGTGTGATCATGAGAATATGATATTGTGCGTTTTGGGTTGGTAAATTTACAGCGGTTTTAATGGTGTTAACTCGTGTTCCTCATCAGCTAAAATTTCTCACTTTTTAGTGTATGCCTTAATGCTCTTGTGATGCTGAGAAGTTTCTTAGAATTGGATTGACACTCAAGTATTTTGCTTGCAGGAATATGTTATAGTTTTGCTTAGAAACGGTAGACGGAAACAGGAAGCAAAGAATGAACTGAAAATATTTCTTGGAGATGATAGCGAGTCTTTTGTGGCTTGGTTGTGGGATCATCTTTCTGAAAATCTGGATGAATACTTTAGTTCTCATGTTGAGCAACCTACCATAAAAAGCTCACTGATCAGCAGTGAGAATAAGGTTAAAGTACCTGTGCATATTGATTCTGAATCTGATAAAGGACGATCTGATAAATTACATGGTGCACGTCGCAGTAGACAATGGAGAAGCCAGCCAACTAATGCTCCTGAGATTCCTCCTCTTCTTAGTTCCGAGGTTCACAATATTCATAACTACGAAAAAAGAGATCACAAACAAAGACATGATAAAAGGCCTCCATCTCCAGAGTCTTTATCCCACAGGAAAAGGTCTAGAACAGACAACTCGCATAATGAACAGGTCTGTATTTTTTAATGGTCTGTTGCGTAGCAAGCACCCCATAATTCGTGGATTAGGAATTGGGAAAGTATATTAAAATAGTTCATTAGATGGAATATCATATCTTATTGTGAAGACATCCTTCGCATTTGTTTTATGTAGAGTAGGACTAACATGTGAGACGTCCTAAACAACTCTTAATTTTGTGTTATTGCTTTGCCTTTTGCCAGTCTTCTTATGCATGTCCAGATTTAATTCTAATGTACTGATAGTTGTTATGGTTTTCTGACTTCGATATTTTTACTTCTTTGATAGAGGGAGGCTAAACCTGATGTCTCTCGCCGGCTGCTTCAGTTTGCTGTGCGAGATGCTCTGGCTACATCAAAGCCATCAAATAGTTTGACTGAACCCTCATTAAAACGTCTTCGGTCAGTTGTGTCCTCATCTGCTCAAGACTCATCTGACCCTGAGCCAGCTCAGAAAATCCGTTCTGTTGCAAACGTTGTGAATCCTATGGCCACTGTATTGAAAGCTGTCGCTGAAGCAGCTGATGATGCTAAAAAACCAAAATCTGGGAGAAGTGTCTTTGACAGAATCAGTCATTCTACCGGTTTTTCTGAAACCGTAGACCAACGTATGGCACTTGGTGAAGTTTCCCCTGAGAATGAAGAACGTAAAACTTTTAGTGAAAATCAGGAATCAGGACATCATCAATACACACACCATCTTGACAACAATAGAGTGTTTGTTGAGAATACAACAGCTTTTGACACTGGCTTGCAGTCAAATTTTCCGACTGATAGAAGCAGACTAGTTTCAAGTGGTAATGTGTCTCATCCAAGTACTTTTCTTGGAAACAGAAATAACAATTCAAAGAGTCTGCAGCATTGTCTCGTTGATGATACCAACAGAGTTAAAGGGACGAACTATCAAAATCACCTTGCTGAAGTTGCAACGAATCACAATACTTCTATCTTCTCTGGCAATGTAGATACAGGAAAAACTGTTAGGGTAAAGGAGCAGATGAAAGTACCCGATGTGGGCTTGCAAATATATATGGGCAGAGGCAGATTGGTATCTAGTGAAGCTATCACACCATCATCAACTGAGAAAATTTTGCCTGATACAGTAATGAATGGAAACGTAAGTTTCATGTTTTGGTTGCATGTTCGCGCTAGCTATGTCAGCGATAGTCTTTTTCCACAATTTGTGGGCTATCTTATTATAACATATCCAGGAATTTCTTAATAATGTTCTACCCCTCATGAATATGCTGCGATGATTTATTTTGTTCTTACGAGTGATATCAACCAAACTCCTTATAGTGGTTGGCCTGTTTTTCCTTGACAGATAAAACCTGCCGCCAATGTGAATGAAGATTCAGTGACTAAAAAATCTGCTCATGGTGAGTTTCTAAGATTTATGGTATTGGAATTTCATTTGTCCTTGTCATGTTCACTTCTTTGGTGAATGTTGGTTGATTACTTGATTCTTTTTAACACATTGGTCTAAAGACGTATATTGGGATTTGCAGGGACATTATCCACTACTCGCCCTTTGGAAGATGCTAGTTCTCGAACAATCTTTGTCGCTAATGTAATAACTGTTGCTGTTTAAATACTAATTGATAAAAACATGTCAATTTTTGTATTGAATCGATTGTAATTGGTCTTATAACAGGTTCATTTTGCTGCCACCAAAGATAATCTTTCGCGGCACTTTAACAAGTTTGGTGAAGTGCTTAAAGCTGTCATACATACGGATCCAGCAACGGGGCAACCAAGTGGGTAAGCTGAATACATAACCCCCAAGTAAATTATCTCGGTATATGATTATACCCAGTTCAGTCATCGGAGACACCCTTAGTGACCAAAATTGATCGCCTTTTGCAGATCCGCATCGATTGAGTTTACTCGCAAAGAAGCTGCAGAGAATGCATTGTCTCTGGACGGTACCTCTTTCATGTCTCGGATTCTCAAGGTATATATTGAAACCCTCTCTTTAACCAAAGCAAGCTTTATATGGTGTTTAGGGATGGTTAGATCGTACTTGGATATGAAATGGATCAAGATGAGTTAATGTGCAATTTTGATGGAAGCAGATTGTGAAAGGAAGTAATGGGCAACAGCAAGAGGCTGTGCCCAGCATGACATGGTCTCGAGCTGGAAGGTTCACAAGAGCCTCCTCATACCAAAGAGGTGGTGCATTTAGGGGTCGTTCTGTTGTAAGAGGTGGAGCAAGAAGTATGCAATGGAAGCGCGATTCAGTTGAGGTTGGAAACAACATCGTAGCTCCGAATTCTCGTAGTCTCACTTACGTCCGAACAGAATCAAAATCAGAGGGGAATGCAACAGTTGGTTGATGAAAGAGAAAGAAGAGCTCAGTAATAAGAAAAGAAGAATATGAAGTTTATGATATGACTTCAGGAGATTCTCATTTTCTGTCCAAAAGGTGCTCTGCTTATATTCCTTCTTGTTGATGACTTATATGCTTCTTTTTATATGTTAAAATGGATTTTAAAGAAAAGGGACAAAATTTTGACCAAAACAAAATTGTATTCCAAGCGCTGTTGTATTTCCACAACACAAGCCAACAATGCACAAGATGGAAAGAAGACGAGCCCTGGTGACTAGCAAACTGCAATATCCCTAGCTTGCTCCATCCACCATTGCGGAGGGGAATATGGAAGCTATGCATTGCCTGCATCGGGTCTGAGAAGCAGGATCAGTTTAGTTAAACCTAGGAAACCCATGGCTCCACTTAGCTTCATCAGCCCTTGTAGCTCTTGTCCTCCGCACCAGATCCATTAGTCAATTTCATGAACATGGTTGAAATAAACTTTAAACCGGTTCATGTTTATACTATCCATCATAGGTATATGAAAAAGTACGTGTTATTAAAGAACAACTTGCTTAAATTTCCATCGTTACCATCCTACCATCACTGTAATAAGGTTTTCATAATGCACAAGAGTAAAGTTGTATGATCAATGGAAAAAAATTATTTGAACAATATAATCGGTCCTAACAAGTGCTCTGAATTCAAAAGGGACAGGACACAAGTCTCCTTGGAGAAACACACTCTTTCTCACAAAGTCTAATGAAGACCACTAATCAACTCTATAAAAGCTCACAACCAGAAGGCAAAACTATAACATCTCAGTGCTTCAAATCAGTAGTGTTATGATGATTGATGTTATAGCTGATGCACCTATTGGTTCTTCTTTTTCTTCTTCACCGGTTTCATCTCCACCACGACCTGCAGAACCACCTAATAATGATCATGATGCGTCACCATCTCCTGCGTCTGATGCTCCTGAAAAAGGTAACACTAGAAGCAACTTTGACAAGTTCCACAGGGAAAATAAAGGGCTAAATTGATTGCTCTACTCTAAAGATGGGACAGATTTACTTACAAGCACATTAACTGCTATGTTCTCTTACAAAAAAAAGGGGACATCAATAAGTAAGCCCAAAAGAAACTTGATTATAGATTTTCAAATTTTTATTACTTTTTTAAGCTATGAAAAGCATTCCAAGAACATGAAACACATTCACATTCATGTCTCTCCCCAAACACTAACAACCAAACCCAACAAGTCTTCAAGCCAAGGAAACAAACTCAGGTTGCTATACATGTAGACTGGCCTATAGAAAAGCTGAGACTCATAAAGAAAACAAAAAAAAAGGATAAAGCTTTAAATGCAATAACATTGTTCCTTTCTTGAGTCAGTGATGAAACCCGTTTCCATTGCTATACACATTACCATTCTGATAAAATTTCCCCATCGAAGTTCCATTAGCCACTCCATTCGTTACAACTTTGTTCACTCTACCACCTGACTGAAGTACTGATTCTAGACACCCAGACGCTGCTGCGATAAGACCTGTTGTATGTATCAAAGTGATTCATAATAAGCCACAACAACATCAACACAGATTCTTGCAATTATGCTAAAAAAAGCTGTCTATCTGAACTTTATATGTAAACTTATAATTTACCAAGAAACAATGCAGAAGGTTTTCCAGGTCTTGACTTAAACTCAGGATGGAACTGAACACCCACAAAGTATGGATGAGTTGGTAATTCCACAATCTGTGTACCAAGACAGCAAAACAATGAAACAGAACATCACAAAAGCATCCATCTACTATTCAAGACTTCAAGTTTACTAAGAGCTTAGTACCTCCATTCGACGCCCACTCTCATCTTTCCCAACAAAGGAGAGTCCAGCTTTTTCGATTTCTGATATCATATCTGGATTTACCTGCCAAAACACATAAATTCTACTTAAAGTACTAAAGAAAGGAAGAACATATAAAGCAGAAGAAGCTACCTCATATCTGTGTCGGTGTCGCTCATCAACAAACTTAGCATTACCATATCTAAAAAATAGAGATAAGACGTTATATTCGAGTTATCATTTGCTACTTTATCTTAGATGAGTTTTGTGCTTACAATTTGGCAGACTTGCAATCAGCAACTTGAAAGTAAGTCCTTCTTGACCCTAAGCGCATTGTGCCTCCCATATGAGTAGTAGACCCCTTTTAAAAGAGAATAAATAGAACTTAAGTAGACAGTCCACCAATGGAAAGCATTTAATCAATCAGTCGAATAAGAGATCATGTGGTTTAGTACTTCTGGCATAAATATGACGCAAGGGCTTGACGTTTCTGGTTCAAACTCTGTGCTGTTTGCATCATGACAACCGAGAACAGAGCGGGCAAATTCAACAACAGCCAGCTGCATTCCTAAGCATATACCAAGGAAAGGGATTTGATTTTCTCGAGCATACTTTGTAGCAAGTATCTTTCCTTGTACTCCTCTATCACCAAACCCTCCTGGTACTAGAATACCATCAGATTCCTGCAACAAGCGAATTCCTGAGACAAACATATATAGTGAATTGGTGTGCCAGGATCTTACTTAAATTGACCTAACCTTCAAAAGATCCCATGCAGCTTTATGTACATCTGGTGCCTGCAATAGGAAGGCATACAAAGGGTCAGAAGAGTAGGTACAGTCGTAGTAACTAGTACGCTCAGAGAAACGAAGAAAAGAGGTGCCTCTTGTGCAGTATTCTCTTCAAGGTCACTGGCTGCAACCCATTCTATGACAAGCTTCTTGTGACATGCAACAGAAGCATGCAAAAGGGCCTGCAATGAAAAGAGACCACAGAAGTCCTCAATGCTAGATAGGTTGTTAGGGAGATGAAGCATAGCAAAACTATATTTGATTTGTTCAAGAATAGAGAGATCCAGTTTACCTTTAACACAGATAGGTAAGAATCAGTAAGGCCGGTGTATTTTCCAACCATAGCTATTCTCACCTAAAAGAGAAGAGACAATTTTAAATAAACAATGGTTTTGCATTGTGTACAAACGCTATTATTCAAAAAATTTAGACTAACAGGATCTTGCAGTGTATCGTAAATTTTAGTTCTTGCGGTCCATTCTGTCACATCCGCTTCCACAGCATTACTGCGGAAGAAGTAAGTGTCAAATTACTATAAGAGAAACAAAATGCACACTTTGAGAAAACACAAAAATTCGAAGATGGTCCAGAGACAAACCCAAGAAGGTTCAACTCTTTTAGGATTGCTTCGTGAGCCTTTTGATCCTGTTGAAGAGAAGTTAACATCAAAAGAATGATAACACTTGGAAACTATTTGAGCGAAATTTACTTACCCTTAAGAGCAGTGGAACATGCCATATATTTGGAACGTCATAGAGCGTTACTATGTTCTCTTCCTATGAAACCATAAAAAAGCAGACTGGTTACTTAGACAGGGAAATGAAAGATCTCAGCTCCCTGCACTAAAAGGTTTAAATAACATATCAGAAAATTATCAACAAATACCGGCACATGGCAAAATTGAGATAGTTTTGTCTTGACATTGTCTTCAAGTGCCTGATAGGTACACAACAAGAACCAAATAAGATTACACACCACAAACTTAAAGCACATGAAACTATTGGAGCGCCCATTACTTTCGTGCTGCGGCATGCTAGGATATTTGGTGTCAAACCAAGGCTCCTAAGTCCTCGAACACTATGCTGGGTTGGCTTTGTTTTCTGCAATACAGATATTCATATCTCAACTGTTACAACATTGTCAATAAAATAAACCTCTTCTGAAAAATCGAAACCGCATACAGTTAATTACCTGTTCACCAACAACACTAAGAACAGGCACAAGGCTGACATGAACCAAGCAGAAATTACCAGGTCCTAAGAACAAAAATACATGTGGAGATGAAACAGACAAGCATTTACCTAAGAAATTTACTAGAACTTCAAAAGTTAGAGCAGGACTCACCAACTTTATATGAGAATTGACCAAGGGCTTCAATGAAAGGCATAGATTCAATATCACCTGCACAGAACATAAGTAAATAAAAGCCACTCAGCGATTGCCAGGAAAGGTAACACAAGGCAGCTAACAAACAATACCTATAGTCCCGCCTAATTCGATGACACAAACATCAGGAGGACCTTTCTTTCCATCAACGGGTACATTAGCTACACGCTCAATCCACTCTTGGATTGCATCAGTGATATGTGGAACCACCTTTACAAAGGTTAAAAGCTTTGTTCAAACACTAAACTAAATTAGAACATAAGACCACAAGTAGATGATGTATGAACCTGAACAGTTTTTCCGAGGTAGTCCCCTTTCCTTTCCTTATCAATGACTGACTGCAAAAATCAAGGCTAAAACTTGTAACCTGTAACTAAACATAGTACAACTACTGAGGTAGACATACCTGATATATCTTTCCGGTTGTTAAATTGTTGTCACGGGTCAATGTACTGTCTAAAAACCGTTCATAGTTTCCAAGGTCCAAGTCCACCTAAATGATGATCATCAGTTATTAGATACATATACGCAATGCGAGGAACAAATGAATCAGAAATTTACAGTAAAAACATACCTCACCACCATCATCCAATACAAATACTTCTCCATGCTCAAAAGGAGACATTGTTCCAGCATCAGTGTTAAGATAAGGATCTGCATAAGAGAAAGGATCACATAAACACAAATACACAAGGTGTCTTACTTGGCCAAAAACAGAGTCTTTTTAGCATTCAATCAATAGTGAAAACAAAGGTAATAATCTAACCAATTTTGATAGAAGTAACACGAAGACCACATGCTTGAAGAAGAAGTCCAATGCTACTTGCAGTAACCCCTTTCCCAAGGCCACTCACAACACCTCCTGTCACTAAAACATACTTCATTTTTTTCTGTTAAGTCTCTGCTTCTTCACCTAATCATCAAGACACAGAGAGAACAAGGGTGAAGCAAAGAATAAGAGAAATATTATCTCTTGATAACAAAGAGGAGATTGTTGGGTATAAGTCCAAAACAAGAAGAAGAAATGGCGGATTCTACCTTGCTTGGTCCGACAAAAATGGCCTTGTGGATTATCAAGGCGGCGGCTTTTCTAGTTCTGTAAACTGTGCTTAGGCCTTCACTCTTATATAAACCCCAAAAGAAAAGATTTTGTTTTTCCTAATTTTATTGTTACCCTCCAAATAAACACATTGGAAAAGGAAACGAGACTGTCAATTTCATATTCAAATTAAAAATTTAGGGTTTGTGACAGAACATAGTGAACACTCGTTCGTGTCTGATTTGTGAAAAGGTTGAATCTTTTTGGTAAGATAAGTCCACATAAGCTTTTGGATAGATATATAGGAAACTGTGCGCCCAATTTCCGAAACCAATTAAAAAAGATCGTTCTTTTCAAAATCAAAGAGAAGAGAAAGGTACCAAACTTTCGAGTTTCTTTACTACTTTCAGCGTTTTTGTCGTTGTGGCATTAATAGAGGCATTCACGTGATAAAACTTGAGGGCTATTTGGGAAGATGACGATTAGATTTGACCATAGAGAGTTTTTTGAACCAATTAGCACTCTTGGGTCGACAAAACTGCATTTTTAGTCTGTGAATCTTTTGATCAGTTACAAATATTAGTGGTTTCTCTCTCGAATAAACTCATTTGATCTTCGTTTATAATACACATTTTTTAAAAAATAAGAATATGAACAAAACAAAATTTCAGCTTGTGAAGTTTTAATCTAAAAATACTCGAAATCTATGTAAGCTGTGTCTTCTGTAGGACCAGCAGCACATGTAACTTGAGGCTCAGGTTTGATTGAGTTACTATGATCACTAACTCCATGGCTCTTAGCCTTCCCTTTAGCCGCGGATAACGGTCCCAAATCCACAGGGTCTGGAATGTGAGGAGGTGAAGCACTACGCACTAAAGCCCAATTCACACCTTCAAAGAAAGGATGTTGCTTTATCTCTGTAGCTCCACGCGTGTAAGCAATTCTTCTATGAGGATCTTTCACTAGAAGTCCCCGGATAAGATCACGTGCCGCTGAGCTCACGTGAGGACTCTCCGGGAACTTCAACGGCTGACCAACCACATTATGCAGTGTGGCTCTGTTTCCTTGACCTTTAAACGGAGTGGTTCCATGGAGAAGCTCATAGAGAAAGATACCAAATGTCCACCAATCTACTGCACTGCCATGTCCTTCACCACGTATGATCTCTGGTGCTAAGTACTCATGTGTGCCTACAAAGGACATTGACCGTACATCCGTTGGCTCTGCCATGAGCTCCATAGCGAGACCACCAAGGCCAGAGTCTGATTTGGCTTTTCGTGTTTTCTTGGAAGGGATTAGACGAGGGAGAAAAGCAGCGGGATGCATACAACCATTAACAGCAAATTCGTCGTTGAGGATTGCACCTCCTGTGGTACAGACTGAGGAAGACTTGACAAGAGTTGGATTAAAAGTGCAACGAAGAGAGAGATCAAAGTCAGAGAGCATTATATGGCCATGATCTCGGACCAAGATGTTCTCTGGCTTCAAGTCTCTGTACACAATCCCTAACATGTGTAGATACTCCAACGCTAATAACACTTCAGATGCGTAAAACCTGTAAACAAACTCATCATAAAAAAGATAATAAGTAAGCTCCAAACTCCAAAGATATGGCTACTCGGAATTGAATTTGGTCACTCGATATGCGAATGGTGGGTATTTGGTTTAGTCAGGTTGGTTTGTTCGGTTTCCCTTTAATCGGTTGGTAAAAAGTTCGGCCAAATTAAGTCTAACTTAATTTCAGTTCGGTTTGGATCAATTATTGGTTTTCGTCCTGATTTTTGTTATTATTATTTTTTCCGAACTAAACTGAAGTCTTAAATATATTTCGGTTCATTCGGTTAGATTAATGTAGCATAAAATAAAATCGTTCGATTTGTCATTGCCGAACCACCCCGTACCAAAAACCGAACTAAAATTTAGATTTCACTGATCAGTTTGCATTAAATCAAGTAAACCGAACCAAATTATTTGAGCATTGGTTCGGTTAAAATGCTCACGTCTATGCGAATGCAATTTTACTTTTAATAGGGTTTGAGTTACGGGATTGATCGGTTGTGTTGCATAGAAAGATTGATGTAAAGAAAAGAAGAAAAAAAACTCCAAAGATGGATCAAATGTATTGTCTCACCTTGCTGCTTCTTCAGTGAAACGCCTGTAAGGTTGCTTTTGTCTAAGAGAATGGAGATTTCCTCCACTGCAAAACTCCATTACTAAACAGTAAAACGTATCCGTCTCAAAGTAAGAATAGAGTGTAGGCAAAAATGGATGATCAAGTAAAGATAAGATCTCTCTTTCCGTTTGAGCCCTAAGCAACTTGTTTCTACTAATCAACGAGGCTTTATCCATTACCTTCATTGCAAAAACCGCATTTGTCCCACGCAAATCTGCGAGATAGACACTACCTATGTCCCCATACCCTAAACGTTTCAGAAGCCTGAAGTTATCTATACCAATATGAGAGCATCTTGAAGCAACTGAGTTAATGGCGTCCCACCTAACATCTCCTCCTGTGTGAGGCTTAAAAGGTGTAGTTGATGGACCCATTGTGTTATCACCATAAGCATTGTAATCAGCATTATGTCTAGGAGCTCTCTTGCTGTCTGGAGACTTTGGTTTATGAGTTGTAGGGCTTGGTGAGTGTGTTTCATGCGTGGTCTTCTTAGGATCATGATTCTTCCTGCTATCGCCATTGCTTGAATAGGTACTATGCTTTAAATCACCTTCGTTGGTTCCTTTAGTTGTGGTGGGATGTTCATAAGACTTATTTGATGGTTGATGTTTGATGAGAGGATCCATCTTCTTTGGATCAAAACGAGGGTTTCTTGGAACATTATCTCCTAATTTAAGTGAAAATGTAGAGAGGTTTGCTTGAGGGGATTTAGGTTTAATGTTTGGGTCAATTTCCTTGGAGGTGACGTTAGATGTGTTCTTCTTTGAAGCTAAGTCCATGTCTTTAATTGGATGATGATGATGATTAGGTTATGAAGTAGCTCACCTACAACATCAATAACATTGTCATCTCTTTGGAAAAGCAGAGAGAAAGAAAGAGAATTTTGACATAAGGAGATGCAAAAGAGATGGAGAGGAGGGAAAATTTCTAAGCCTCTAGTTTCTGAATGCTACATTGCCGTTTATTCCTTTCTCTATCCTAATTCTTTTATGTCTAAATTAATCCTTTTCCTTTTACAGAGGAGACATATGTCAATCAACAAATGTAGACAATAATATTCAGAAATGGTCCAATAGTAGCTTACCTACTCATCAGCAATTCTTCTCATCTTATTAATCTATATATGTCCTGTGTTGTGGTCTCTCGAACTCTGACCAATGGAGAAAGTGATGTGTTCAAATAGATATTCTTCTCGAGTTTCAAACTGTTGCAATGATTCTCGAAAAAGAAGCTTCTTTCTCTCTATAATTCTGGATAACAAGTCAAAGGAGGTTGCGATGTATTTGTACGTATCATCCGTTACCATACGCGAACGAACAACAAGTCAACAACCCCAAAAACTCAGACTACTGGAGGATTGATAGGCGATGTAGGATATTGGCTGCACCTACGCCCAATGGATTACAAATCTATTTAAGAAAGCCCACTCAAGAAACCCATTCAGGAAGATGATAAGGTCAGCGACAACGCCGAAATAATAATTAATCTATTTTCTATGGTCCCGAGAAATATTGACCTATGGACCAACTCGCCGGTCTAGGAGACATGATCTCATCTGTCTCGTGTAGCTGAATGATGACGATGAAGCACTATAAAAGGAAGATGAAGATCCATGAAGAACATGTCGGCAGTTTTTAGAGAAAAATTCTAGAAAGAGAAGTTAGAAAGAGAATTTTAGATCTTTAAACTTTTCACTCACAGTAAACTTGTCGGATTTGTCGACGACCTCACCACCCTTGTAACTCTCCTTTTAAATACGAACCTAAATCAAGGAGACTTTTATGCGTATTTGATGAGTCCATCAATGATTCATGGAAAATATTGGAAAAGCATCATAGGATATGGAATTAAAGAAATATGTTCACCTTATATTTTCGTACAATAAAGTTTTGGACAAATTAATTAGTGTGCATAAGTCCTCTTTTACGCTTTGTAAAAAAGTTGCACGATCGTTCTTCATTTTAGCCCGATCGATCGAAAGCTTCGGATTTTTCTAGGGGGAAATGCCCGATCAGGCACCAAAGTTTCCCGATCGTGCACATCCTAAACCGTATGCTCGATCGATCGCACAGGGTGCTCGATCGATCAGAGAGGGTGCTCGATCGATCATCTTGTTCTGCAACTTCAGAAATCTTCTGAAACCCTCTGAAATGCTCTAAAATGCATCATTTTGCTCCGAAACGACCCGAACACCTAGAATCCTGAAAATATACCAAATTTACAAGGAAAACGCTCGGAATAATGCAGAATAGCAGACATAAATGCCCACTATTATGCATTAAAATCGAGTAATATCAACTCCCCAAGACTTAGATCTTTGCTTGTCCTCAAGTAAAACAAGATTTAATTCAGTGAAGAGGTTTGAAATGGACCACACATAAACTCAAAAAATCTCAGAAACCATAAGCATAGTTTCAAAATTCAAAAGACACCAATCTCAAACAACTACTTTGAATGAATTGTGTACCACCACTAAACTAATGACATGTTTCCTACTCTAAATCTCAAATCAATCAAGTACCAAATCATATCAACCAGCTCTTTAAATTCATTTAAGTTCAGATACATGCATTTTCACCTATGTTATATCAATAAACTTACTCAAGTACATCTTCTATCGAAATGCCCATACCAAATAGAGCATCAACCGACTTCCGGTCCTGATCTTTTTTCTCCCTTTCTCACTTCTTTTTTTTCTTTTTCTTATCTTACTGCTTTTTTTTCTTTTCTTTGCATTTCTGCGCTTTTCTTTCTTTTCTTTTCATCATTTTTCTTTAAAGCAGACGGAAATTCGCTGGGGTTGACTACAGACTTCTAGGTCACGCTTTCAACCTTTTTATTGAACCATTTTCTTTTGATTTTCTGAAGGGAGAGAGAGAAACAACCCGGATCGTACTGAAAATTATGTCGGTTTTACAGAACATTGAGGAGTAAGGTACCTAATTCTCAGAGTATATCAACACCATAAGCAAGAATAAGTCAAATTCAGTTTAAGTCCTATCATGTCAGAGCTAGCATTGAATCATCAATAACTCAAAAGATCAGAACTTCCAGAAACAAAGCAATGAGTAATGAGGTTCCAATCCTAATCTCAGCAATTAATCTAAGTCGGTATTCTAGAGAAATTGAATACCATACCCACAATTGGTTAATTTTCATCATCAATTTTGATCATGGTTCCTTCGACTCGATAGACTCAACGAATTCAAAATGAAAAATTTGAAAAATTTCATCATTTCTGACAAACATCCAAAATAAATGTTAGATATGTGTTAGTACATATTCCCTCCCCCATACTTACTTCACACCGTCCCGGTGTGAAAATAAATCAGAGAGAAGGAGAAAATAGAAAAAGTATCAAAAACATAGAAAATATCAAATAACATGAGTTCTGAGGAAATAAGAAAATACTATAATGAAGCGCAAACTCTCTCTGAATCAGAAATGTGACCCGAACCGTCTCCAACCTCTTACTGATCAGTGTGCTTCACCTCATCATCACTGTGGCATCTTGGTGGCCGGAAACAACCCGAGGTAGTCCTCAAAATGCACCTCATCAAGCTGTTGTTGTCCCGCATCAATTGGTTGTTGCGCTGCTGCGAGTCCATGATTCAAGCTATCTGCTACGCCTGAGTCATGTCATCAATCTCTAGATTGGGAACCAAACACTTCACGGGAAGTTCTGATCCAATAGAGGCAGATTAATGGAGGAGCCGTCTGGTTAGGAACTTTAGTTCCACATGTTTCCCGGAAGACTATCAGAAGGATATTGCGATCCATTTCTTGGAAGGCGATGTTCACAACTGATGGATCGAGGTCAAAAAATGCAAGGGTGATCAGATTAACACCTTTGCGGATTTTGAACGGGATTTCAACAAAAATTTCTTTCCATCAGAAGCTTAATACATACTTGAATGTGCCTTTTTGGACTTGGTTCAAGGCAAGAGAAGCATTCGGGAGTAGGAAGAAGAATTCAATCGCTTAAGGCGATATATGAGAAAAGAACTTGAAGACGATCAAGCTCAAGTTCGTAGATTCTGCCATGGACTAAAGATCGAGAACTATGTACATTGCTCGGTCCGAACCTTTAGTTCAATCTCTAAACTGGTGGAAAGGGCGGCTATGATAGAGCCAGACCTTGAAGAGGAATTTGCCTTGTACCGTTCATGGACTCAGCCACCAAAGCAGGCTAACATGGGTGGTGACCGTAAGCGGAAATTTGAAGCTGGGGATGATCGCAAAGCTGTGTCGAGAAATGTAGAGTGCAAGACATGTGGACGTAGGCACGTTGGGAAATGCTGGAAGGCAACTGGTGCATGCCTTCGATGCGAAAGTAATGATCATAGGATCCAGAACTATCCACAAATGGAACAAGGCCAAAGTGGAATAAGTGGGATGAATCCTAAGACTTGTTACCACTACGGAAAGGCTGGACATTTCCAAAGAGAATGTGCTAAGTTGTCAGCCGAAAGGCAAGTGGGTCAGAAAGGTGGCCGTTGTGAAAATGACTCGCAGCCTCAAGCCAAAAGGCAACAGATTAGAGCACTGCGAGTCTATGAACTAATGAGAGAGAGAAGCGAGGCCGAGAAATTCAATGCGATCACTGGTAAGTTCGCAAGCCTTCCTTTGAATTATTTAAGATTTATGCATTTCATCATGCATAAGAACTGGGAAGGGACTTAGCATTCTAGGGAATGAATGTGTAGGGACCTTAGTGATAGGTGGTGTAGAAACCACACCTTGTTTGATTCCGGGGCAACACACAATTTTGTGAGCCCGGCCATGATTGGTAAAGGGATGTTTTTAAAGGAAACATCGAGAAACCAAGTTAAGGTGAGAGCCGCTGGTGGTCAGACCATGCTCTCACAAGGGATAGTCTGTGCAATTCTCGTTAATATTAAAAACGTTGGAATGCCAGTGGACTTAGTCATTGTCCAACTCGAGAATCCCGAGGTAATATTAGGAATGGACTTACTAAACAAGTATAAGGCAAATATAGATTGTTATCAGGGACGGGTGCGGTTCGGAATAGAGAAAGGGAGTATCAAATTCCAAGAAATCTGACCTACCTTGGGAAGTTAAGTTGTTTCAGCAATCCAAGCCGATAGGATGCTGGAAAAGGGATGCGAGGCATACCTAGCCACTATCACCATGAGTGAAGTTGGGCTGGATGCAGAGATTAAGGATATACCAGTTGTGAATAAGTTTGAAGATGTGTTCTGAACCTTAATTGGACTACCACCAGATAGGTTGAACCCATTCACAATAGAGTTAGACTCGGGAACGAATTCAATCTCAAAGGCACCTTATAGAATGGCACCGATAGAAATGGCCGAGTTAAAGAAGCAATTGGAAGAGTTGCTCGATAAAGGATTTATCAGACCGAGTAGTTCACCATGGGGTGCACCGATGCTGTTTGTGAGAAAGAAGGATATAAGCTTTAGGCTTTGCATCGACTATCGCAGACTGAATAGGGTAACTGTGAAAAAAAGTACCCATTACCCCGAATAGATAACTTACTGGATCAATTAAAGGGAGCCATGTGGTTCTCTAAAATTGACTTGGCGTCTGGATATCACCAGATTCCAATTGATCCAGAGAATATAAGGAAAATGGCTTACTGAACAAGGTACAACCACTATGAATTTGTGGTGATGCCATTCGAACTGACTAATGTCCTGGCAGCTTTCATGAAAATGATGAATGGGCTGTTTTGGGATCATTTAGACGAGTTTGTCATAATATTCATTGATGACATCCTGGTATATTCAAAGGACTGGGAAAAGCATCAAGAACACTTGAGAGTGGTGCTAGAACGGCCAAGAGAACACCAACTCTTTGTGAAGCTAAGTAAATGTAGTTTTTGGCAAAGGAGCAATGGTTCCTTGGGAATATTGTCTCGGATCAAGGAGTGATGGTTTATCCAAAGAAGATAAGAGCCATTAAGGAATGGTTGAGACCCAAGAATGCAACCGAGATAAGGAGTTTTCTCGGGTTAGCAAGATACTACCGTAAATTTGTGAAAAGGGTTCGCAAGTTTGGCCCAGCCATTAACACAACTAACGGGCAAAAATGTGGAATTTAAATGGACAGAGAAATGTGAAGGAAGCTTCAATGATATCAAGACAAGGCTCACTAGTGCACCGATTTTTGCATTTCCCGAACCAGAAGTGCTTTATGTGATTTACACAGACGCATCCATAATTGGGTTGGGATGCATCTTGATGTAGAAAGAAAAGGTGATTGCCTATGCGTCTAGGCAGTTGCGTAAGCATGAAGGGAGTTACCCAACCCATGACCTGGAAATGGAGGTTGTGGTATTTGCACTTAAAATTTGGCAGTCATACTTGTATGGAGCCAAGGTGCAGATATACACAGATCATACGAGCTTAAAGTACATCTTGTATGGAGCTAAGGTGCAGATATACACAGATCATAAGAACTTGAAATACATCTTCACCCAGCCTGAGTTGAATTTGAGACAAAGGCGATGGATGGAACTTGTAGCGGCCTATGATGTTGATATCGCCTATCATCCAGGAAAGGCAAATCAAGTGGCTAATACATTGAGTCAAAGGCGGGCTGATGTTGATGCGAAAAAAGAAGCAGTTGTACTAGGTTGTATAATCAGGACACTGAGGTTGAATGCCTTGTTTGAAGATCAAGAACCTTTGGGTTTGGACGCGGAAAATCAAGCGAATTTGCTTACAAAGATACGGTTGGCTCAGGCTCATAATGAGAACCTGCAAAAAGTGGCCAAAATGATCATACACAGAGTATGAAACTTCAAACAATGGACAATTATAGTCCATGGTCGATTTTCAATGCCAGATTCTAAAGAACTTAAGGAAGAAGTTATGAAGGAAGCACATCAGTCTAGATTCTCTATCCACCCAGGACTGAATAAGATGTATCGTGATTTGAAGTGATACTACCATTGGGTGGGAATGAAGAAGGATGTGGCAAGATGGGTAGGTAAGTGCCCGACTTGTCATTTAGTTAAAACGGAGAACCAAGTTCCAAGTGAACTGTTGCAAAACCTCCCTATTCCAGAATGGAAATGGAAAAATGTGACAATAGACTTTGTAACTGGACTGCCTGTGACCGACATAAAAACTATGCCGATAGGTGCAAAAAATATATACAATTTGAACCCGGAGACTTAGTCTACCTTAAGACTATAACGTTTAAAAGGAGAGCTAGAACATCAAAGCATGAAAAACTGAACCCAAGGTACAATGGGGCCTTACAAAGTGATCTAGAGAGTTGGGGCAGTTGCATACAAACTGGACTTGCCACCAGAAATGGAAGCATTCCATAATATCTTCCATGTATCCCAACTCTGAAAGTGTTTGCGTGAATAGGATTTGGTCATTGCCAAGCCACCAAAAAACTTGAGGAAAAACTGAACATTGAAGCAATTCCAGTTCGGATCATTGATCGAATGGATAAAGCATCAAGGAGGAAAAAAATAAAGATGGTCTAAGTACTTTGGGAATGTGATGGAAAAGTAGAAGCAATTGGGAAACATAAAGCAAGATACAAGCCGACTTTCCAAGTCTGTTCAAGGACGCAGACGAATCTCAACCACTTGATTCAGATTCGAAGGTGAATCCATTTCAAGGGAGGAGACTTATCACGTCCCCAAACTTCACTAGTTCACAGGACGGTCCATAACCAAGGATAGATCCACAAATTGGCTATGGAAAAAGAGTGAAAGGACTTAGATCCGTTCTAGAAAACGCAGACAAGAGGGATGAACTATGAATAAAGGAATCCGAATGGAAGACTTAGCCATTAGACGCAAAAATTCCTAATGGCTAAGTAAAAGATTGAGAGGCTAAGGCAAAATTCGTTGGAGAGCTCAAAGGCTCGGATCCAGCAGAGAAAGTTGAAGGATCGAGCTAAGTTAGCTGAGCCAGCTGAATTTCAGCTGAGACCAGCTCAGTTTAGCTCAAGACCGTGTCGTCCAGATGAGCCAGCTAAGTGAGCTGGACACTAGCTGGGCGGTTAAGGAAACTTGCGTATGTTCGTCCAAAAGGCGCTTGTTCGAACAAAACGTGCCTATTCGTAAAGACATGCTTGACTTGGCGGTTTTTGAGCGGTTGCGGCCCAAACTCTATAAATAGAGCGTCCAAGGTTCATTTTTGCGCACCAAAAACACATATAGAAAACTTGGAACAATCCTGAGAAAAACTGTAAGGCATTGAAGAAGAGAAATTGATCGTTGGGCTTGGAAGCGTGAGCAATCCAGGATGAAGTTCGGGCTAGGAAATGTCAGCTAACCGGTAAGATCTGAATCGAACTTACGCCTTGTCCATCTTCATGTAACCCGAATCTTAACCAAGTCGAGACTAGACTGGTTGGAAACCCACAGTGATTCGTTGGGAAAATTTCTAGTTTAATATCGTAATAAGGGGAACCTCCAAATTTACTAGATGATGCGGAATTTTAGCTTAAGTCTGGAACCACGTTCGGTAAGTGTCTTGGGGAGATTGGAATATCCGATTTAAGCCTTGACCGTTGTGAACAGATCCGGGCAGAACTCCTATCCTAAGAAGCTGAAACTTAACGGAAAATAAGTGGGTAAGAACATGCATATAGATGGCTATGGAAGTAGGATTTACGTATTAAGTAATATGTTAGATTACTTATCGTTTTTGTTACTTTCAGGTAACAAAGGTGATCGTGGGAAGGATTTGGCTTAGCACGAGGACTCATGGCCAGAAAGATGGGTGGTGATCAGAATGGGATAGTGTTTGGATCGTTTACATTAAAACTTGTAATAGCATATAGTGCAAAACTGTCAAGTTGTATCGAATCCTAAGTTATTCAATAAAGTATCTCGTTTTTCTATACTCGTTCCGCACTAAATGAAAACTCTAATTCTTAAAAAGGCTTAAAACAAATTCAATATTAAATCTCACATAAAAGACATAATAATCAGTTAAGGCATTAAGATAAACTGATTTAGCCGAGAACACTTAGTGTTTTGGCGTGTGATGCTCGTTCCAGACTTATTGTCCGGGACGGGGCGTCACAGTCCTACCCTTACTATTAGCTTTTAAATTATGTTAACCTTTTCCATTTAATTAATTTAGAACATTACATACGAAAACCGTCTTTTACCAAAACCGAGGGAATGTACAAATTCTTCATAGTCTAATAATTCTTTTAACTAATTAGCAAAATAATAATAATGATAATGATGATGTTAATTGTTTACGAATGCTATGAGTCAAATATATCTCTTCCAAAAAAGGTTTCTCCTTTTCTCCTCTTTTATGAAGCAATATTTATGAATTTCTCTTGAATTTCTCACATATTTTGGAGCTTCTAAGCCTGCATTTGAGAATATATATCAATTTATTATCATGAAAGCTGTTTTTAATCAGTAGTGAAGAAAATAAACTAAATGAAGCTCCATAACCAAAAATAAATCATTTTCATAAATGTAAAAGAAATTTTGACATCAACACGATAATGATTACTATGCTCTAGATATGAATATACTTCTAATACAATAGTGATTAGATACATGATATAGATCAATGAGGGTAGAGAACTTTAACAATACTAAAAGAAA
>OVBE01004187.1:0-24646 GCA_900406425.1 Iberis pinnata | reverse complement strand
ATATTCTGCAAAATTTGCAGCTTCCTCGTTGATGTTCTGCGCCACAATAGAACCCTTTACTCTGCTAAGATTTTTTTCCTTCTTCTCCAAGTGAAACATGTACCTTTCGAAAGGGTACATCTACCGATATTGAACCGGTCCACCTAGTGATGCTTCACGAGGAAGGTGAACGGTTAGATGTTCCATAACATCGAAGAATGAAAGTGGGAAAATTTTCTCCAAATCGCACAGGATCTTTGGTATATTCCTCTGTAATGTGGAAATATCATTCACGGTAAGTGTCCCTCGGCTAATATCACGAAAGAATGTTCCAACCGCTGAAATTCTAGAAAACGTTATAATTAATCAATAATGAAAACATATAATTAAATTGTACACAAATAAATAAGTAAAAAATAAATGAATACCTGCAATGGTTTCGTGAACATCTGTTGGAAGGAGATGCTCAAAAGAAAATGGGAGAAGGAGTTGCATCACTACATGACAATCATGACTTTTCATACCAATGAACTTGCCTTCTCCGATATCAACACAATTTATCAGATTAGATGCGTATCTATCGGGGAATCAGACCTTCTCTGATGTAAAATTTGGCGCTTCATCAACCCTACAATGATACAGACAATGTGCTCATTGACGATGGTTATGGTATCCCTATAACTCACCTAGCTCTCTTACTATTCCTACTAAAACAAACTCACTCACCTTAGAAAATTGTGTTCCATCAATTACAAAGAACCTTATTTATGTTTACCAATTGTGCAATGCTAACAATTTCTCGGTTGAATTTTTTCCCAAATACTTTCAGTTGAAGGACATTCCCTCGGGAACCCAGTTGCTCCAAGGCAAGACCAGCGATGAACTGTATGAATGGCCCAACACTGCCAAACTGCTTATTTTTTCACATTTGAAAAATCAAAAGTGAGACATGAGGATTGGCACAATAGACTTAGTCACCCATCTCTATTTATACTTGAAACTATTTTATCTAAATTTTCATTTCCTATATTGCATTCTAATAACACAAACCGTCTTTGTATTGATTTTGCTATTAATAAGAGCCACACACATCATTTTCATACCAACTCTATCACCTCTAATCGTCCACTAGAATACCTATTTACCGACCTTTGGAGCTCACCCATCTTATCCAATAAAAATTACAAATATTACCTCATTCTCGTTGACCATTACACCCACTACACCTAGTTTCACCCCCTTCAAACAAAGTCCCAAGTAAAACCAACATTCATCGCTTTTAGAGCACTAGTTGAAAACAGACTCAATACCAAGATCGGAACACTGTACTCTAACAACGGCGGTGAATACATTACCTTGAAGCAGTTCCTGGCTAACTCCAGCATCACACACCTAACAAATCCATTGCATACGCCGGAGCACAATGGCATCTCTGAATGCAAGCACCACCACATAGTGGAGACATGCCTCAGTCTATTAACTCACATCGGCATGTCCACCACTCTCTAACTGTATGCTCTATCAATGGTGGTATATCTCATAAACAGGCTTCCCACACCAATTTTCCATATGACTTCACCATATGAGAAGTTTAATGCCGTCCCAAATTACACAAAACTTTGCATCTTTAGATGCATGTGCTTCTCGTGGCTCGAACTTGCACTCATCACAAGTTTGACCCTTGATTAATTCTCTGTCTTTGTCGACTACTCGCTCACTCAAAGCGCCTACTTATTCCTCCATCAACCTATATGTCACATCTACATCTCTTGGCATGTAATATTTGACGAGACAACTTACCCTCTCCGTAATCCATCTCTCCAATCTTCAGTCACTGATATCCAACAGTTTGTTTTTCCGTCGATTTTCCATCAAAATTATTGACATATTTAGATCTATTGGATTCTCCGATCAGATTTTGGCATGATTCACTGTAGTGTATAACCGTTTGTGGTTGTAATGTAATTGTATACCACTTCAATTATTCTACCAATGTGATGCACCAATGAATCTATACGTATATATAAAAGTTGACTAACCTAACCAAAAAGAAGAAAAAAAAAACAGATTTCTTAAAACTCAAAAATGAAATAGCATCGAACTTACTTTATTAATTTAGAAAATAAAAAACCTTAATTGAAAGTTGTACCATCTACACTTGGTTCCAAACTCTTACTGCAGATCTCCAGCTAGAATACCCTAGGGGCTAGGGCTAACCACATGGTCGGTACACACTCACACACACATAGATTCTTCATAATTTGGATTTAGTTTCATTTATCATTATTATAACGCTAAGTTGGCCTTAAATAATCAAATTATACATTTTTATAACTCATTTGATTCTTTACTTAAGCCTCTACTCACCCTTTAAATACCCACTAATGCACTTTCACATTCTTCACCAATCACAAACATAAGTTAACAATCATAAAAGCATGGCTCTTAGAGACTCTCTTTCCATCTTCCTTGCCTTAAACATTCTCTTCTTTACCCTAACTGAAGCCGCCCGCTCATGTTGTCCACCATCGTCTTACATACCTCAGCCTACCCCAACCACTCCTGCCATCGAAACATGCCCAAAAGATACTTTGAAGCTCGGTGTTTGCGTTCACGCGCTTAGTAACTTAGTGAATGTGACAGTGGGTAATCCTCCAGTTAAGCCGTGCTGCAGTCTCATTGACGGTTTGGTCGATCTTGAAGCTGCAGTTTGTCTTTGCACCGCCCTTAAAGCTACCGTTCTTGGCATCAAGATTAATCTTCCAATCAACCTTAGCTTGCTACTCAATGTTTGCAGCAGAACCGCTCCACGTGGTTTCCAATGTCCTTAATTTCTTAAAAATTGCTATTACATGAATTTATGACAATGCTTGAAATGTTCTCGAACGTTAATTTGTGTTCCTTGGTTTTTTATTTTTAATCTTCTGTTTTGTTGGATTGCGGAAGGATAAAGATAATACTTATCAGTTAAAAAATGAATTTTTATTGTTGTATTTTATTTTATTTGCCTTGATAATATAATAGTACTCTCTATTTCATTTTAATTATTGTTTAAAGAAAAACTAAATATTTTCTTACAATTGTTCTGGTTTTGAAAAAAAAAATATCATTAACTAAAAGCAATCCAACCAATACTAAAACATTTTGTATAATATGAAACAGTTATCAACAATAAATGCAATTACTTGTTTACATAGATATATAGATGTGAACAACAATTATACTTCAACAATTTTCTTTTCTAAAAACACAAATGGAGTATTTTTTTTATAAGTTTTCTACGGAATGTGTTTGCTTCGTTTTAGCAGAGAAAGGACAAAGTAAAAGAGTGATCTGAGTAATGCCAACTAAAATGGTTGTCAAAATAGCCAAAAACTTCTTTTTATATGCACTTACAAATTACGGGTTGGAAATTTTCATAGTCAAAAAAATATTGTGAAAATTTATTTTCCTAACTCTGTGGTGTTGTGTAGATGAAAGGATGTAACTTAGGTCTCGTGATCTGATCGGATGTTTACTCCACAAAATTGCATTTATTATTCACAATAATTAAAATATATCCAAAATAGTGATTTGGGATATTTTGGTGTCTAGTTATAGAGGGCTCCGGATAAAAATATTGCGTTTAACGTCTGTGATTGCTTGAAAGGGAAGTTAGGGTTATGACAATTATTAGACTATTAGACTATTAGAATATTAAAATTTCAAGAGTGATTGCTTGCTAAGGAAGAAAAATGGACGAATAGGGTTTCAGTTTTCTTCCAACATAAGCAGAAGCAGTCGTAACCAACCATTTAAGCATCTTCAGTGGAGATAACTAATTTTTCATTTGTTTTTATATTTAATTTTTGGTTTAAGAACCATGAAAATCTAAAAAACTTTTGCTTCTTAAAACAAAAACAAGCACAACATATTTTTTTCTTCTCTATACAATCTAAAACACTGCATCTAAAAGATTTAGTTTCACTTGTCCATGTAAGTAAACCATTTGCTATTTTCTTCTCTATACAATCTCGAGCAAAACATGCATTTTGAAGAAGCAAAACAGAAAAAGTACAAACTTACAATTTCAAGGTAAGATCACAAGACATTGATGTGTCAAATTATTTTAGGTGTGATGCATCTTCGTTAGATTTGATAACCATTTGTATATGTCATTGATCAATTTCAGAGTTAGATTAAGAACACACAAACACACACACAAAGTAACTCTAGTCAAACAGTTTCCATCAACACAACAGACAATGACAATAGTAAAACTAGATGAACCCGAGTCAATAAACTCCAATTCCAAAGAAACAGAGAGATAGTAACATTAGCTTAAGTAGCAAACAAAACTACCAATTTCCTCTTGAAACATCACCTACAAGTACACACAAAAGTGTGATTTTGAATGCAGGGAAGGACTAAGAGGAGAAGTAGAACATTTAGAAAAACTAGTAATGATATCAATGAATTGATTGCTTCTGATAATGATGATCATCATTCAGATCCAAGAATCTCTCTAAATGAAGGTATGAAGGTGATTTGATAAATAATGATTCAGAAGAGAAGTTGAGTGACTTGATAAAAAGACTAATAGATCAAAAAGAAGGCAAGACAAGAGAGTGTTCTAAACATAAGAGTTTCGATTCTCACTTAGCTCTTAGTAGAATCAAGTGAGAATCAGTAGATTCTATGTAATTTTCAAGACTCTCATCACGATCATTCTCCTGAGATAATAAACATAACAATTTCATATTAGTAAGATAAACCAAACAACAAATCAAAAGCAAAATCTACTTTCATAATCAAAATGTTTTTTATTACACAAATCTATAAACAATTAACAATAATCCATAACCAGAAAGTTTGATTTTGTGAAAATCCAATCAGAGAAATTGAAATTGTCCTAATCACGAAAAGGAAAAGAAAATGTTCCATTTACCTATGATCAACAATGTTGAAGGAAGAAGAAAACATTTATGGAGGTAATTTAAGGTGGAGATTCACCGGAAAGTAGGAAAGGATGACGGTGATCGAGATTATAGAATCGCTTTTCAATCATGATTTGTGATTTTTTTTTTTTTTTCACGCAAATAATGAGAAAAAAATAAAAATAAAAAAGCAGAACCAATAACAGATAGACATGTACCCGCATCTTAAAATTTCTACAAGTTTCTTATTTAAGGTAATTAAGGGTCTACTCTTCCTAATTAATTCCTTTTATCTTTATTTTTAATCAAATTTAAAATTAAAAACTTGCTAAGATACTCCTAACAACCTACGATCTCTTATATGCTTTACAGCTTCCCTATCGTTCAAAATCACACCCTCTTTACTTATCAACACCAACAAGTGAGGATTGTTATATGACGTTTTTGGCTTGAAAAACTTTTACAAATTTTTCAAATTATGTCTTTTTTTTTTCTTTTTAAAACCCATCAATGACTAGTTTTTGCAACACTTTAATATTTTCTTATTTTAATCAAGTATCTGTTTCTTCTTTTCACCAAATTATGTAAACTTTATTATGAATTTATATTTATTATATATATATATATATTTATTTTATTTCATTCTTATAAAATCTATTTTATCTTATACTTATGTCACACTAATTGAGTAAAGAGAAAATTATAAGCAATACCATAATTTTCTATTACCTTATTAGATATACCATAAAAGGAAAAGGTTATACGATATACCATGATAAGAGCATATGAAAAGTCTCTGTTATCCTTCTGTTTTTGTCAGTGGTTTTAAAAAATTTTTAAACTATTTTTGAATTAATTACAGAGAAGAATAATGTAACTTCTTCTTTCTTTCTCAAACAACCAAAGAAAAAAAAACTTATTTCTCTCTCACCTCCGAACATCACACTTGGGCAAATCGCCGGCGTATACCGGAAATGGCATCATCAGAGAAACCTAATCGTACTTTGCTTAGACTGAAAGAACGATGTTTTTCGCTTTGGCCTTCACGGCGTTACGGATCTGTAAACAGTTCCCATCTCTCTCTTTTTTCCATGCTTAATAATGAGATTAAACACAAGGAAAGTAGAACTTAGCTAAGAAATAAGCTTAGTCTGCTTGATTTACTACATATTCTTCATAATTTGAAAAACTTGAGAAGGAATTGAGATCTTACGGGATTTCTTTATTTTTGTGATTATGGTTTCTCACAATAATTTTTTTTTGTTATTTCAAGGAAAGAAATCTCAAAAAGTAATGAAGAGGCAAATTATTCAGCATATCTATGGAGTTGCTCTTCCATTTAAGATGGATCTTGATACGCAAATCCTCAGCATACCTATGGAGTTGCTCTTCCATTGTCCATCAAGAGTGAAGAAATTCGTCCACCAGAGTGGCAGAAACGGATTTGGTCCACCACGAAAACCCCAACACGAGTGGACCAGAAACTAGATCATCAGATTTGGTCCATACCTCTGAAAGAATGATGTCCACAACTGGCAATTTTTCCACGATAGTAGCACAAACGGATTTGGTCCACCACGAATATGTCCACATCTGTCAATCGTGTCCACGACTTCAAAATATGTTAATTTTTGTTCTTTTATTATATGTACTTCTTTATTTAGTAATATCCTTTCATCACGGAATGTTTGTAACACTTACGTGCTTTAGCACGTCATTTATGTCCACAACATCAAACTTTATAAACTATAGCTATACGGTGGACATAAACGTGTACTTATCATCTATGTCCGCTAATATTGTATTTAATCCTATCTATGTCCACTTACTTGGTACATCAATTCATTTATGTCCACAACATCAGAACTCGGGAACAATATAATTTAACAGTGGACATATATCACATAAAAGTGTAGTTCTCATCTATATCCACTAATATGGTACTTCATTCTATCTATGTCCTCTAAAATTTAACAGTGGACATATATCGCGATGGACAACAATTTTAACCACAAAATCTGTTTACATATTTTTTTAATGCAATGCAAAAAATATAACAACCTTATAAAAATCAACTATTCGTTTCATCAGTTAAGGACATCAAATAAATACCTTAACACAAAATATACGAGTTCATAATTATGCGCCTATATAGGGTTCTTGTAACTTTCCCTGTTGTGACCCTGCAAGTTGCACATCGTGCAGCTTTGTCGGCCACGTTGCGTCCCCCGTTCTCCACCATTTTTTTCTTGAATCTTTCTAAACTATCATCACTATCCACCGAAACAAGAGGCATTCTTGCTTGGGTAAAAACAACATCCAAGATCTTGTGCCAATAGCTCAAACAAAAGTCTTCTTCATGTAACTTCCCTCTATAAGCTACCACTATTTTTTCAAGGAAATTTCGGTACTTGTCTTCTTGGTTCAATTGAACACACTTCGCATAAGTGTCTTTTGTAACTCGAAAATGCCAAGTGTCACTATTTAAGCACTTTCACTCACTAACAATTATCATAACATTGTTGTCCATTACATAGCACCTACAAACACACAATCTTGTCCCTTACACCATTATTTTTTGTCCATAACAATTTAGTCCATTCTATACATCAAGCTCGTCCATTAACACAATATCAAACAAGAAAAATTTTCATTTGTCCATTCACAAGTATATACGGGTTGTCCATCTATGTCCACCAATCTACTTTGTCGAACATTAATGGCGATAATTTTTGCCTTTCCATTTTGTCTTTAGAATTAAATTTTTGTTTTTTGATAATTAAACACATCATATCATCATTAAGTCTCTTAAATGCACTGCTTTATTTGCCAAGTCCCGCCAAATACTTGCCAAATTGCGCAGGGTCTAATTGGTCATTATACACATGCCAACCGTACCATCAATATGGTATTTGTTACAAATCTATTGGTTTGTGGTATTTTACGTAAGAAAGTTGTTAAATATTGTAGTTTCTATAAAAAGCTCTTGAGTAAATTATAAATAAAAAGTAAACCAAAACAATATTTAAAATAAAAAATTAAATCTGAATTATGTTCAATAATTTTTGTGATTTTTCCTTGAATAAACTATATGTATAACTTTCATATAAAAATCAATAAAAAGTGTTAATAATTTGGAGCATATATATAAAAATAATAGTGTGTAAACTTTTATTTTGCTATTATATAATATAAATATGACATAATATTGTTTTAATAGATATGTTTGTTCATTAAAAGTAGCTGTCACAACTCTTATAGTTTTGGTTACCAATCAAAGTTTTATTATCATTTTTAAAAAAAGTTATTGCCGTTATAGTCAAAATCTCTACCGTCAAAAGTCTATAACAAAAGCCAACAATTATGATCGTTACCAATCAGCCCCCAATTCTATTTTCTCGATAGAAATAGCTCGACAAAGATCATCCTTGTACCATGTATTTATTTAATAGATTAGGGATGGTTTTGCTAACTAAGTAACATACCAAAAATATAGTTCACGGGCACTCGTAGCAGAATTTTAAAGAGATCAAAAAATTTAATTATCCATTCAAAGGGATTGTAAAATAGAATAATAATCATTATGGCCAACAATTTTAACCACAGAATTGTCTCGTTGATTTGTTGCTTGCTTGTTTACTCAACTCCTTTGTATTATTTGAATTTCGGTTTAACTATAAACTAACATTGTCAGCGTTTCTAATGAATCATACAAACCAATATTAGCGTAAAAATAATTTCTAGGCATTGGTAATATTTTATTATTATAAAAGCCTACATAAATTTTGTTCAATGGTGCCTAGGATATGATTACAAGATTATATCAATCATCATCATAATGTCGTATATATAGTCTTAAGGAAACTATCATTTACATTATCTCTGTAGAGCATATATATATATAAACCAATTCATGTATTGTTAAAAGTAATAAGAATTATCTCATTTACATAGTATCAGGGCACAATACCCTAAAAAAAATTTCTTCACTTTCTCAGCTGTCACAGGTTCTTCCAGCATTTTTCACACTAGATGTATCACATAACATGGCCAACTCTGCTGAGGTTGTTCCAACGTGATGAAACTCACTTCCATTAACTAGATGATGTGGAATCTAAAAATCCATGCTATTGTTGATGGATATGCCCTCGTCCACCACCTAGATTGCTCTACTGCTCTGCCATATGCGACACTCACCACCAACAATGTGACAACTCCAAATCGAGCCTACCTTAACTAGACGAGACATGACAAGCTTATTTACAGTGGTATCATTGGCACTCTCTTTCCTTCCTTCCAACCAACGATCTCTAGGGCTAAGACAGCAGCCTACATATGGCGCATCCTCCACTTCACCTATGCCAAGCCTATCAGAGGTCACTTTAAAAAAATCAAACTGCATCTGAAAAATCTCACAAAAGGTACACAGACAATTGATGAGTACCTTCAAGCACTCACCACTAAGTTTGATCATTTTGCACTTCTAGGAAAACCAATGGATCTTGAAGACCAAATTGACCATGTCTACAACGGCCTTCCGGAGGACTACAAGATTTTTGTCGATCAACCTAAAGGTTGTGATACTCCGCCTTCACTTACAAAGGTTCATGAAAAGCTTTTCAATCTTGAAGCCAAGAAGAACACAACTTTCACAACTCCAGTCACCACAAATTTACAACTCATCAATCACGACAACAACATTCCAGGAACAATCATCGTTCGCAACAGACCTGGAACACAACAACAACAAAATCAGCAACACTATCCCAACACATGCAGTGTCACTCAAATGGGTCTAGGCTACCAAGAAAAATGTCAGCTCTATGGGATCTATGGATATAGCACCAAGCATTGCAATCAAATCCTTCAATCTCCAAATCAGTCAACTCCCTGGCATCCTCGTGCTCACCTAGCAGTCGGCTTTGCTTCATCTACATCTCCATAGCTTGTTGATAGTGGTGCAACTCATCATCTCACCATTGATCTAGAAAATCCGGCGCTTCATCAACCCTACAATGATACAGACAATGTGCTCATTGATGATGGTTCTCGTATCCCTATAACTCACATGGTTCTCTTACAAAGAACCTTATTTATGTTTACCAATTGTGCAATGCTAACAATTTCTCGGTTGAATTTTTTCCAAATAATTTCAATTTAAGGACATTCCCTCGGGAACCCAGTTGCTCTAAGGAAAGACCAGCAATGAACTGTATGAATGGCCCAACACTCCCAAACCGCTTATCTTTTCACATTTGAAAAATCAAAAGTGAGACATGAGGATTGGCACAACAGACTTAGGAACCCATCTCTATTTATACTTGAAACTATTTTATCTAATTTTTCACTTCCTGTATTGCATTCTAATAACACAAACTGTCTTTGTATCGATTGTGCTATTAATAAGAGCCACAAACATTATTTTTCATACCAACTCTATAACCTCTAACCGTCCACTAGAATACCTATTTACTGACATTTGGACCTTACCCATCTTATCCAACAAAAAGTACAAATATTACCTCATTCTCGTTGACCATTACACCGCTACACCTAGTTTTACCCCCTTCAAACAAAGTCCCAAGTAAAACCAACATTCATCGCCTTTAAAGCACTAGTTGAAAATAGACTCAATATAGTCTACTCGATCGACAATAAACCTGTCCTATGTGCCTGTTCAGACGCTGACTGGACTGGTGATTCTGATGACTACACTCAACTAACGCCTACATCATCCACCTAGGACCTCACCCAGTCTCTTGGATGGCCACGAAGTAGAGAAGCATAGAACATTCCAACACTGGAGCTGAATACAGAGGGATTGCGAAAACAGCAGCAGAACTACGTTGGCTTTGTAACATTCTATCCGAACTTTGCATCACAATCCTGCATACACCCATTGTTTATTGCAACAATGTCAGCACTACGTTTCTATGTGCTAATCTTGTCTTTCACTCAAGGATGAAGCACATTTCGTTAGACTACCACTTCACCCGAGGCCAAATTCAAAGTCGAATGCTCCGTGTGGCTAATGTAAACACCAAGGACCAACTCGCTGATGCACTCACCAAGCCACTTCACCGGATTCGATTAATTAAAATATGAACAATATTGGAGTTCTCAAGCTCCTGGGAGCGTGTCAAGGATGTGATTACAATATTATATTAATCATCATAATGTCGTATATATAGTCTTAAGGAAACTACCATTTACATTATTTCTGTACAACATATATATAAACCAATTCATGTATTGTTAAAGGTAATAAGAATTATCCCATTTACAAATGGTATTCTTCAACCGGTCAAAATTTCTAGCTTTAGTAACTTTATAAAAATATGTCTCATTTTGTCATATGATATTAATTAGATCAAATAACATTATATATAAAACTGTATTGCACATAATTCGCGCATAAGTATTCAGAAGATAATATTCTTATAGAAGACAAAAAAAAATTAGAATATATACTTGCTTTAACTATAGAATATTAATTAACTTCTGACTTGATACGCTCATGGATCAACTCTGGCAACGACTAGTTGAACAACGGCTAAACAGCTCGATGATAAGCTGTCTCGTAGCAGGAATAAGTCTCGGACAGACTTGGAANTCTTGCAAACCCTTGCTGTAGATGAGGATATCATCAAAGTATACCACCACATATACTCTGATTAATTTCCTCAGAATGTGGTTCATTAAGCGCATGAAGGTGCTTGGAGCGTTTGTCAAATCGAATGGCATAACCAGCCATTCGTAAAGCCCTTGCTTTGTCTTCAACGCTGTCTTCCATTCATCACCTTCCTTCATTCTTATCGGATGATATCCACTCTTTAGATCTATCTTTGTAAAGATGGTTGATCCGCTTAGCTCATATAGCATTTCATCCAATCTCGGGATTGGATGCCGATATTTCACCATAATGTTGTTGATGGCTCTGCAATCAACGCACATTTGCCAGGTTCCATCCTTCTTCGGTACTAGCAGAACCGGTACGGCACAAGGGCTCAAAGACTCTCGGATTTGACCCTTGCTGAGGAGCTCTTCTACTTGTTTCTGAAGCTCCTTTGTCTCGGTTGGGTTGGTGTGATAAGCTGGTCGGTTTGGTAAGGTTCAACGAGGGACAAAGTCAATTTGATGCTCTATTCCGCGGATTGGTGGAAGTCCCTGCGGAATTTCATCAGGAAAGACATCTCCATATTTCTGCAAAATCTCATTCATTTCACTCGGTAATTCCTGTGCTTGGTTAGAGATTTCTACAACGTCTTTGCAGATGAATATAAAACAAGTAAGTTCAGAATCAAAAAGTTTAGAAAACTCATTGTGATTGATTTATAGGTTGGTCAAAATTTTCTCTTTCTCTTTTTATCTAACTTGTAGCTGTTCTTGATAAATCTCGGATGGAGTCAAAGGAACCAGCGTGATTCTTCTTCCTTTGAATTCGAAGCTGTGCTTGTTGGTGAAACCGTCATGAATGACCTTTCTATCCGATTGCTAAGGTCTTCCTAACAGCACATGACTTGACCCCATTGGTAAGACGTCACAAAGAACCTCGTCTTCATACTTTCCAATTGAAAAGTTGATGAGAACTTGGTCAGTTACGGTCAGAGCTCATCCATCATTAAGCCAATGCAGCTTGTATGGATGTGGATGAGGAATAGTTTTCAGATTCAGCTTCCACCATCAATGATCAAAGAACAGACCTTTGACTTGATGAAGCACCGAGTGTGGAATAAGTTCTCTCTTTGGCATGCTTCTTCATTCTGGTTTTGCACACTCAAAGTCCTTCTTGTTACCAACAACTCTCCAATAGCCGCAAATGCCTCTTCTTCTTCTTCTTCAATTTCGGATCCATCATCTGATTCTTCTTCAGGTACGATTTCTCCATCTTCTATAAGGAGAAACACCTTCTTGTTGGGACATTCTCTTGCATAATGCCCCATTCCTTGACATTTGAAACACCGATTTTGAGATAAAGAAGTTCCAGTTCTCGGTTTTACCTTAGTGTTTCAATTTTATTCTTTAGTAATGGCTGGTTTCGGATTGAAACTAGGCCTTGAGGTTGAGAATTCTTTTTGTTTAGAGGCTGGTGGTGCAAAGCTAGGCTTGACAAACCACCTCTTGTTCTGAGCTTCAATTAATTCAGCCTTGTGAACCATCTCTTCCATGTTGTGATAACTCTGAAGCTCTAACTTGTCTTGAATGTCTCGGTTAAGACCTCCTAGAAATCGTGACATGAACATATCTTCTCCTTCACTAAGATCAGCTTGAATTAAAAGAGTTTCGAGCTCTTGGAAATAATCTCGGACGGTTCTTGTTCCTTGAACTAGCTTTTGAAGCTTGCTCAAAATTTCTCTATGGTAATAGGCTGGGACAAATTTTCGCCTCAGCTGAACCGTTAGCTCATCCCAAGTAGTTATGGGAGGCTCTCCAGACCTTAGTCTAATTATTCCCAATTGTTCCCACCATATCAAAGCATAACCAGTGAATTATGAAACAGCGATTTTGACTTTGTTTATGTTATAGGTTCCTTGGCATAGGAAATTGGATTCAATTTTCCTTTCNGTAGTTATGGGAGGCTCTCCAGACCTTAGTCTAATTATTCCCAATTGTTCCCACCATATCAAAGCATAACCAGTGAATTATGAAACAGCGATTTTGACTTTGTTTATGTTATAGGTTCCTTGGCATAGGAAATTGGATTCAATTTTCCTTTCCCAGTCTAGATAGACTTCAAGTTCATTCGTGCCTAGGAATGATGGGAACTTGATCTTTATGTGCTTCAACTGCTGATGTGCAGGATCATGGAAGTCTTGGTTATTCCTTGGAGCTCTATGTCTGATGGTGCTTCCGTAGCTATGGTCCGACACCTCTTCTTCTCCAGAAGACACACGATCTGACCCATGACCTTGGTCTCGGTTTCTTGTGATTTTCGGACCAGCTCTAGCTAGCTCTGAAGGATGAGTCGTCTTTCTTCGGTTTAGAGGACTCTCCCATGTGTCCTTTGCCTTTTGCAATTCGGTTGAACTCAGATGGAGTAGGTGTTGGACTTGAATTCTCACTTCGAGTTCTTTTCTTCTTTTCTAGGCTCATTGATTCAACCTTGTCTTTGAGTTGCTCTATCTGTTGCAACAAGACTGCATTGTTTTCTTGAATTTGTTGACCCATCAACCGGTTCAGGGTCTCCATTGCTTCTACAGATAGTTCCATGGTACCTGAAATACCAAGAAACTTGCACCAGTAATTTGTTCAAAGAAATCAAACAAACAACATAAACACCTTGAGATAATCAATTTATGAAAATTTCTAGGTGTTCTATATGCAATCTAAGAAAGAAAATCAGATTAATAACCTAATACAATTTCAAGATGCTAATTCTTTTAACTAATCTAGATGACTTTAGAACAACTAACAACCTAATGCAAATTCAAGATCCTAAATCTTTAACCTAAACTAGATGAATTCAAGCAATCTAACAACCAAAAATTCTTTGCAAATTTCTGGTTCTTTAACCTAACCTAAACGAAAATAACAACTAAAACTTAGGGTTCTCTAACCTAAAAACAAGAAAGTTTTGACACAAATTTTAAGAGATTAGGGTTAGGGTTTTGCTTAGCCTTTGGTACAGAGTTGGCTCTGATACCACTTGATACGCTCCTGGATCAACTCTGGCAAAGACTAGTTGAACAATGGCTAAACAGCTCGATGATAAGCTGTCTCGGACCCAGAATAAGTCTCGGACAGACTTGGCCTTGTCTCGGACAGGTCTTGTATTTGTCTCGGACAAGTCTTGTGGGCTACGGTATGGCTCGATGGCCTGGTTGGCTCGGAAAGAGGACAAGGGAGCCGCGATACAAGGCTGGACAGCCTAGTTGGATGGCTCGATGCTCTCGGATGGTTGCGATAAGAAGAGATGGCTGAGACTCTTANGTGGGCTACGGTATGGCTCGATGGCCTGGTTGGCTCGGAAAGAGGACAAGGGAGCCGCAATACAAGGCTGGACAGCCTAGTTGGATGGCTCGATGCTCTCGGATGGTCGCGGTAAGAAGAGATGGCCGAGACTCTTGGATAAGGTCTTAGCCGATGGTTCTAAGATGAATTTGTGAGGTTTTGTGAGATGATTGTGAATAGATTTTGATGAAGAACTTGATTGTTTTATGAGATAAACAATCAAGGGTTTGTAGACTTCCTGGATCTCTTACAGATGTAGGTTGTCGGGATTCTAAATCCAATGAGCAAGAAGAATTCAAGATTGTTTTTCTCAAACAACATAAAGGGTTTTTGACATAAAACTTGCTAAAGAAAAAGAGAGAGTTCGAACCATATATATAGGCTCATGTGCCTAGCGATTTTCCTAACATAATCCTATTCCTAAAAAGAAAAGAAATAGAAAGAAATAAAAATGCCCATTAAGAAATGGGAATGGAAATCAACTTCTAGAAGCTAAGCCTTGGAAGGCAAGTTTCAGCTTCTAGAAGCTCTTCTTTATTTTTCGCCAAGTATTTATTTTTAAATAAATACTTATTCCAAAATCTTTTCAGGAAAACTTTAACGAAGTGGATAAAGTGCCACGTTAAAACCTTAGTGATTGACCAAAAACCCAATGCAGGAAAAAGTGATCATCTCGACTAAGGAAAAAAGAGTACAGTCATTACCCACTTAACTAACTGATCAGATATTTGGTTCTTCTGGAACTTCAAGCCTGAACAACAGATAGTTGTTGCAAGCTTGATCTTCATCTTCTGAATGTTGCATCACGTGGGCTTGGTTAGCCAGCTCTCTTGGCTTTGATCTCGTGATCCTTCCTTCAGGTTTAAGCTGCTCCGGTTCAGGTTCTGGTTCATCCATGCTCACATCATCTTAACTCCAAAGTTAGCGCCCTAGAAGGAAAGACTGCATCCACCTCTGCTTCTACAAACATTCAACTACCAGGGAAGTTTGTTCAACACCCCAAGGATGTTGCTCATGTTAACGCCATAACCCAACGCAGTGGGAAAGAGTTACCACAACGACAAGTTGTTCTTAACACTGAGGTCAATGTTAACCTAGATGGGGAGGAATTGTGTTTAAAAGAAGCCGAAGAAGAAGAACCTGCAAAAACTGATTCTCAGAATCCATCACAACCACCATCAGTTGTGATCATCAAGCCACATCCTACTGAGCAACCATCTACAATGCAGAAGAAGGATACACTCTTCGTACTACCACCTTACGTTCCAAGATTGCCTTTCCCTTCTAGATTCAAGAAGGAAATCATGGCGAAGTACAAAAGCGTCTTTGAGAAGTATATGAAGGTCACTGAAATTAAAGTGCCAATTCTTGACGCAATCACTCTGATGCCTTCATACAAGAAGTTCCGGAAGGATGCTATCACCAAGAGAGGAAAATAGATCCAGGGAATGGTGGTTCTAAGTGAAGAATGTAGTGCAATTATCACAAGGGCGTCAATCCCAAAGAAGTTACCAGATCCAGGATCATTCACCTTACCCTTGTTCACTAGGTCCTTTGTCATTCGACAAATGCTTGTGCGAACTAGGATCTTCAATAAGTCTTACGCCTTTATCAGTTGCAAGGAAGTTAGGTTTCAGCAACTTCAAACCTTGCAATATCTCTCTAGCACTTGCAGACTGATCAGTGCGAATTCCACATGGAGTCCTTAAAGATTTTCCTGTGAAGGTTGGAGTAGCTGAACCCCAACAGATTTCGTGGTTTTTGACATGAGTGAGGAGCCTAGAGATCCTCTAATTTTAGGCAGAACATTCCTAGCTTCTGCTGGAGCTGTTATTGACATTCAGAAAGGGAAAATCCAGCTCAATATGGGTAAGGAACTGAAGATGACCTTCGACATTCGAGAAGTGATAAAGAAACCTACAGTTGAAGGGGAGATTTTCTACATAGAAGAGATGGATCAACTTGCTAACGAACTGTTGGAAGAGATTAATGAGGAGGATCACCTCCAAACTACATTAACCAAGAATGGGGATAAAGGGTATCTACACAATGAATCGTTGGGGTATGAACTGATATTGGACTCATACACACCATTGGAACCTGACGAACTATTTGAGGACATTCAAAGGTCGGAAGATCAAGTGTTCCTAGTTACTAAAAAAGTTGAGCTCAAGCAGAAACAACCGCACTATGAATTATATGAGGACTGGTCTAAACTCAAGGCACCATATGTGGAACTGAAACCACTTCCCAAAGGGCTAAAGTACACTTGTCTTGGACCTAACTCCATATACCCAGTCATAGTGAATGATGAACTTAGTGATGATGAATTAAACTTGCTATTGACTGAATTAAGGAAGTTTAGGAGAGCTATAGGGTATTCATTGGATGATATTAAAGGAATACCACCTAATCTACGTACCCATAGAATCAATCTTGAAAATGAATCATACTCTAGCATTGAACTCCAAAGGAGGCTAAATCCTAACCTGAAGGAAGTAGTAAAAAAGGAAACACTCAAGCTGTTGGATGCTCGTGTCATCTATCCTATCTCAGATAGTACTTGGATATCACCAGTCCATTGTGCCCAAAAAGGGAGGAATTACTGTGATAAAAAATGATAAAGATGAACTAATACCAACCTAAACAATCACTGGTCATAGGATGTGCATTGATTACAGGAAGTTGAATGCTACATCTAGAAAAGACCATTTCCCGTTACCCTCATTGACCAAATGTTAGAACGCCTAAAAAACCATCCTTATTACTGTTTTCTTGATGGTTATAGTGGAACGCCTATACAACCTCAAGATCATGAAAACACCACCTTCACATGCCCTTATGGTACTTTTTCATATATAAGGATGCCATTTGGCCTTTGCAATGCACCAGCCACCTTTCAAAAGTGTATGACTTCAATATTTTCAGATTTAATTGAGGAGATAGTAGAGGTGTTGATGGACGATTTCTCCGTGTATGGCTCGTCTTTTTCTGCCTGCTTGTTTTATTTGTGTAGGGTACTCACCAGGTGCGAAGAAATGAGTTTGGTCCTAAACTGGGAAAAGTGTCACTACATGGTTAGGGAAGGGATTGTCCTAGGACACAAAATCCCTGAAAAGGGGATAGAAGTAGTTGGGGCAGTTTTGGTGCAGATAATAGATAAGAAGGTGCATGTCATTTATTACGCCAGTAGAACCATGGACGATGCTCAGGTAAAATACGCTACAACATAGAAGGACTTGTTGGCAGACGTCTTCGAATTTGAGAAATTTAGAAGCTACTTGGTTGGTTCAAAGGTTATTGTCTATACCGATTCATGCAGCACTGGGGCATATCTATGCCAAGAAAGACACCAAACCAAGATTGTTAAGATGGATTCTTTTATTGCAAGAATTCGACATGGAGATAGTGGATAAGAAGGTTATTAAAAATCGAGTAACATATCACTTATCAAGAATGAGGATCGACGACTTAGTACCAATTGATGACTCTATGCCTGAAGAGCAGCTCATGATGATCCATACTTGTGCATTTGTAGAATGTGAAGTAGTAACCACAAAAGCAACACCATGGTATGCAGATTTCGTTAACTTCAAGGTCTGTGGAGAAGTCCCAGAGACTACTGGGATGTCCCTTTTCTTTACAAGACGGGTCCCGACGGGTTATTTAGAAGGTGCGTAGCTGAAGATGAAGTTAAAGGAGTTCTGAAACACCGTCATGGTTCCTATTATGGAGGACACTTTGCAACATTCAATACTATTCAGAAGATCCTGCAGGTGGTTTTGTGGTGGCCAACCATGTTTAAGGACACACACAGTTTCATCTCTATGTGTGAGCCATGTCAAAGAGCATGCAATATTGGAAAAAGAAATGAGATACCTCATAATCCAATCTTAGAAGTTGGAGTGTTTGATGTTTGGGGCATTGACTTCATGTGACCATTGATTCGGTTGCGGACGAGTTTGATTTATGTTGTGGTTGAGTTTCATTTCTGTTACGACCATGTTTGGTTTACGTTGCGGTTGAATTTGATTTGTTGCAGATCAATTTTTTTTTGTGTGTTTGAGTTTCATTTTACATATAAATAAACAAATCTTCTTAAATATAAACAACAGTTTAGTTTCCTACTTTTAACCCTGGTCGTCTTCTCCAAAATCGTCTTCGTCGAAATCGTATTCGTCCTTGTCGTGTTCTCCTGTATGTTGCGAGTTATTTTGACATATAATGCGACTGAGTTAGATTATTGTTAAGACTCAGTTTGATTTCTAATACGACTGAGTTTTATATTCTGATGTGACTGAGTTATTTTACATAGTAGTGGAGTTATATATCCTATGTTAAAAGGCCTCAAATGTTAAAAGGCCTGAGTTATTCTGACCTCGGTAACATAATAATGATGAGTTATTCAGACCTCGGAAACATAGAAAGGGCTGAGTTATTCTTACCTCGGAAATATAGAAAGGGCTGAGTTATTCTTACCTCGAAAACATAATAAAGGCTAAGTTATTATGACCTTTGTAACGTAACAAGGGCTGGCTATTTGTCTTTTCAAAATTATATTAGAAACGAAAGCACATGGGCTAAATGTTTATATAACTTATGTATTTTTCATTTTTCTGTGATCTTGCGTCTAATATAACATGTGTTAATAAAGATCCTCTTTTCAATCCAAAGTGGATATTAATAAAATGTATATATCCACTTTATGGAATGAGAATTGATAATGTTATCAAGATGTATGTTGTCTTACAGTTACTTTAAACTAACATGTTAATTTGGGAACGAGATCTAACTCATATGAAGTTAATCATATACAATGTACTATAAATAACTCATCAAGAGTCTAACTTACGTTTTTATATGAGAAATTATAAGAATAGTAAGGGTTTAGGATTTAGGTTTTAGGGATGGGTTAACTTCCCTTTTATATTTGTTAGTAAACCCTAAACCACAAACCATTGACGAATGTGAATTATATAAAATGTGTTAACAAAGATCCTCTTTTCAATCCAAAGTGAATAAATAAAATGTATGTATCCACTTTATTGAATGAGAATTGATAATGCTATCGAGATGTATGTTGTCTTACAGTTACTTTAAACCTAACATGTTGAATTGGGAACGAGATCTAACTCATATAGAGTTAATCATATACAATATACTTTAAATAACTTATCAGGAGTCTAACTCACATTTTTATATGAGAAAATTAACAGAATAGTAAGGGTTTAGGGTTTACAGTTTAGTTAACTTTCCTTTCTATATTTTTGAGTAAACTCTAAACCACAAATCGTTGACGAATGTGAATTATATAAAATGTGTTAATAAAGGTCGTCTATTCAATCCAAAGTGAATATTAATAAAATGTATGTATCCACTTTATTGAATGAGAAATGATAATGCTATCAAGATGTATGTTGTCTTACAGTTACTTTAAACCTAACATGTTAATTTGGGAACGAGATCTAACTCATATAAAGTTAATCATATACAATGTACTCTAAATAACTCATTAGAGTCTAACTCACGTTTTTATATGAGAAAATTATCAGAATAGTAAGGGTTTAGAGTTGGGTTAACTTCCCTTTTTATATTTGTTAGTAAACCCAACACTACAAATCATTGTCGAATGTGAATTATATAAATTTGTCAATAAAGATCATCTTTTCAATCCAAAGTAAATATTAATAAAATGTATGTATCAACTTTATTGAATGAGAATTGATAATGATATTGAGATGTATGTTGTCTTACAATTACTTTTTAAACCTAAGATTTAGATTTGGGAATGAGATCTAACTCATATAAAGTTAATCAGATACAATATACTCTAAATAACTCATCAAGAGTATAACTCACTTTTTTATATGAGAAAATTATATGAATAGTAAGGGTTTAGGGTTGGGTTAACTTCACTTTTATATTTGTTAGTAAACCCTAAATCACAAATCATTGACGAATGTGAATTATATAAAATGTGTTAATAAAGATCCTCTTTCCAATCCAAAGTGAATATTAATAAAATGTATGTATCAACTTTATTGAATGAGAATTGATAATGCTATTGAGATGTATGTTGTCTTACAGTTACTTTTAACCTAACATTTTGATTTGGGAACGAGATCTAACTCATATAAAGTTAATCATATACAATTTACTCTAAATAACTTATCAAGAGTCTAACTCACGTTATTATATGAGAAAATTATCAGAATAGTAAGGGTTTAGGGTTTAATTAACTTCCCTTTTTATATTTGTTAGTAAACCCTAAACCACAAATCATTGACGAATGTGAATTATATAAAATGTGTTAACAAAGGTACTCTTTTCAATTCCAAGTGAATATTAATAAATGTATTTATCCACCTTATAAAATCTCAAGTGCTATTGAAATGTATGCTGAAAATTAATATACAATGTACTCTAAGTAACTCATTAAGACTCTAACTCACTTATATATTTTGTAGTAAGAAATAAACAATAAACCCTAAACCCTAAATGGGTTAAAGAGAGAACAATTATTACTATTTTTAATACAAATGATAACTAAAAAAAGTTATCGAGGGTAAACGCGGTTACGATATTTCCTTACGCAATTATGATGTGAAATTACGGGTGAAATGATGATTTTAACTCTTTGTTTTGAAAGTGGTTCTCATTTAACTAATAGTCAAATGTAATTTAACTAACTCTTTAATATTTTTTAGAGAATCTCCAACTTAACACTATAATAAGTGTTGACATCACGCTATTTTAATTTTTCTAATAGCATATAACTCAGCTACAAATTTAAAATGTTAAGTTGCCTTATAGCATATAAGTCAACTACATATTAATGTCCTTTTTCTTTGAGAACTCAACTTCTCTCTTTCTGATTGCTTGTTCCCCTTAGCAGTATGAACTGGTTCTACTTCTTCGATCCCCAATTGGTCGAGTTGATAAGCATTTTTGGTTTTTTGAAAGTTTCCAGCAATACTCATTGCTAGCTTCTGTTTGGGAGTGAACACTGGTTTGTCCTCCTGGATCTCCATTTGATCAAGTTGATAAGCTTTCTTGGATCATGTGGGGGAGATTGGTCCTTGGGTCAATGATCAATTTTTGGTTGATTTTTGGCTTGGAGCAGCATGTAAAGAATGTGGGACCATGCTGAAAAGAGATGAGGCGCATGGGTGTGTGGTTTTAAGAACACAAAATAGGGCAAAAGAGGTTTCATATTCCAAATTTGTGTGTGAGCATGATACAACATGTGATAAGTCTCGGCTACGTGAGCTATTGGCGGATTCCATAGTACGAAAACCTAGGACTGGTAAACCTAATTGAGTCGCAACTCGCTAACAATATCGGAAAAACAATCTAAAGCCCTAAGTATTTCTGGTGCGGAGAAAGTTCATTGTGGAGACACAAACGATTGAAATTTACAGCAGCAGAATAGTACCAATCTCCTTGAATAGTTAAAAGATCCACGCTCTCGTAGAATGTCTCTCTTTGAACCGCATCGCGCATGGCCACACCAACCCTCTTGCAATTAAAAATATCTCTGCATGAGATGACACGAAGATGAAGAGAGGCGAAGACGAAGAGACACAAGTCTATGTCTTGTAACTCAGCCATACTTATCAAATGTTTATATAACTCAATTGTATCGTTAAGCTAAGCCAGCCATTCATTAGCCATATAGCCTAGCCTCAAATGTTAAAAGGTCTGAGTTATTCTGACCTCGGTAACGTAATAAGGGCTGAGTTATTCCGACCTCATAAACATAAAGACGGCTGAGTTATTCTTACCTTGTAAACATAGTTAAGGCTGAGTTATTCTGACCTCTGTAATGTAACCAAGGATGAGTATTTGTCTTTCAAAAGTATATTAGAAATGAAAGCCCATGGGCTCGATGTTTATATAAACCTAACATTTAGATTTGGGAACAAGATCTAACTCATATAAAGTTAATCATATACAATTTACTCTAAATAACTCATCAAGAGTCTAACTCACGTTTCTATATGAGAAAATTATCTGAATAGTAAGGGTTTAGGGTTTAGTTAACTTCCTTTTTTATATTTGTTAGTAAACCCTAAACCACAGATCATTGACGAATGTGAATTATATAAAATGTGTTAATAAAGTTCCTCTTTCCAATCCAAAATGAATATTAATAAAATGTGTGTATTCACTTTATTGAATGAGAATTGATAATGCTATCGAAATGTATGTTCTCTTACTGTTACTTTAAACCTGACATGTTGATTTGAGAACGAGATCTAACTCATATAAAGTAAATCATATACAATGTACTCTAAATAACTCATCAAGAGTCTAACTCACGTTTTTATATGAGAAAATTATCAGAATAGTAAGGGTTTAGGGTTTAGGGTTTAGGGTTGGGTTAACTTCCCTTTTTATATTTGTTAGTAAACCCTAAACCATAATTCATTGACGAATGTGAATTATATAAAATGTGTTAATAAAGATCCTCTTTTCAATTTCAAAGTGAATATTAATAAAATGTATGTATCCACTTTATTGAATGAGAATTTATAATGCTATCGAGATGTATGTTGTCTTACAGTTACTTTAAACTNATGCTATCAAGATGTATGTTGTCTTACTGTTACTTTAGATCTAACATGTAGATTTGGGAATAAGATCTAACTCATATAAAGTTAATCATATACAATGTACTATAAATAACTTATCAAGAGTCTAACTCACGTTTTTATATGAGAAAATTATCAGAATAGTAAGGGTTTAGGGTTTAGTTAACTTCCTTTTTTATATTTTTTAGTAAACCTTAAACCACAAATCATTGACGAATATGAATTATATAAAATGTGTTAACAAATATCCTCTTTTCAATTCCTAGTGAATATTAATAAATGTATGTATCCACTTTATAAAATCCCAAGTGCTATTGAGATGTATGTTGAGAATAAATATACAATGTACTCTAAGTAACTCATTAAGAGTCTAACTCAGTTATATATTTCAAGTAAGCAATAAACAATAAACCCTAAAACCTAAATGGGTTAAAGAGAGAACAATTATTACTTTTTAAATACAAATGATATCTAAAATAAAGTTACCGAGGGTAAACGCGGCTACGATGGTTCCTTACGTAGCTATGATGTGATTTACGGGTGAAATGATGATTTTAACTCTTTGTTTCGAAAGGGATTCTCATTTAATTAATAGTCAAATGTAATTTAACTAACTTTTTAATATTTTCTAGAGAATCTCCAACTTAACACTATTAGAAGTGTTGACATCATACTATTTTTATTTTTCTTATAACATATAACTCAACTACATATTTCAAATGTTAAGTTGCCTTATAGCATATAACTCAGCTACATATTAATGTCCTTTTTCTTTGAGAACTCAACTTCTCTCTTTCTGATTGCTTGTTTCCTTTGCAGTAAGCACTGGTTCTGCTTCTTTGATCCCCACTTGGTCGAGTTGATAAGCATTCTTGGTTTTTTGAAAGTTTCCAGCAATCCTCATTACTAGCTTCTGTTTGGGAGTGAACACTGGTTCGTCCTCCTGGATCTCCATTTGATCAAGTTGATAAGCTTCCTTGGATCGTGTGGAGGAGATTGGTCCTCGGGTTAATGATTAATTTTTGGTTGACTTTTGGTTGATTTTTGGCTTGGAGCAGCATGTGAAGAATGTGGGACCAGGCTGAAAAGAGCATGATACATCATGTGATAAGTCTCAGCTACGTAAGCTGTTGGCGGATTCCGTAGTATGAAAACCTAAGACTAGTAAACCTAATTGAGTCGCAACTCGCTAACAAAATCGGAAAA
>OVBE01004186.1:0-22105 GCA_900406425.1 Iberis pinnata | reverse complement strand
TTTTTTTGTCATAGCTGGACCCTTATCTTGGGCTGCCCACGTACCCATTATAGAGGGATCAAGCCATCCGTAGTTCAAGGCGCGGCCATACCTGATTTAGTAGTGGTAGAGTTTGAGGTGATGTGCATTCCAGGAGCGCGGCTGCATTGTTACGTGTAAGTCGGCTAGCTGGTAGACGCCTGGTTTGACGATTTTTGTTACTTGGTAGGGCCCTTCCCATCTGATGCCAAACTTGCCTGCTCGGTATTCTTTCGTGTTGTCAAAAACGTGGCGAAGGACCAGATCCCCTTCGCCGAAACGCCGCACATGAACGTGTTTGTTGTAATAACGCGCCACGACCTGCTGATAATTCTGGATACGCAGTAGTGCTTTGTCTTGATTCTCCTCTGCTTCATCTAGATGATTGTGTAGCATTGCGTCGTTCGTGTCGTTGTTCTCGGGTAGTTTCAGTCTTCTGAGACTATATACGTTGACTTCGGAAGGTACCATAGCTTCGATGCCGTGAGCAAGGGAGAATGGAGTTTGATTCGTCGCTCTTTTTGGCGTTGTTCGGTGAGACCAAAGTAATCCTTCTAGTTCATCGGCCCAAAGGTCTTTTTTCTTCTCTAGTCGCTTCTTTAAACCGTCGACGATGGTCTTGTTGGTCCTTGTGGGTATCGGGGAGTCGAATGGCTGAAGCGAATCCTCCATCTTGAGCAAAAGTCTTCGAATTGATGCGAGTAGAACTGCGTCCCGTTATCTGTGACGATTTCGTAAGGGAGTCCATGCCTGCAGATGATATACTTCCAGACGAAGTTTTGCACTTGGGTGTCGTGTACTTCGGCGTATGATTTGGCCTCGATCCATTTGGTGAAGTAATCCGTCATGACGAGGAGGTATTGCCGGCCGCGAGACGAGGGCATTGGTCCGACGATGTCCATTGCCCATCGCATGAAATGGTATGGGGATGCCGAGCTATGCAGGAGTTCCGTCGGTTGGTGGATATTTGATGCATGACGTTGACATTTTTCGCACTTTAAAGCGTACTTGTGGCAGTCTGCGATCATGGTGGACCAAAATGTCCGTGTTTCTTGATCTTTAGTGCCAGAGCGCAACCGTTGGAGTGATTACCTCCTGCTCCGTCGTGCGTTTCACTGATGATTCGTTCCGTCTCGTTGGGGCCGGGGCAGGTGAGTAGGATTCCCGTCGAGTCGCGCCTCAGTAGATGTCCATCCATCAACATGTAGTGGGCTGCTTTTGCCTTCAATCGTCTCGCTGCCGATTTGTCTACAGGTTCGGTTCCGTCGGCTATGTATAGCTTGATTTCGTCGCGCAAGTTAGTGATTGGAGCTTCGTGATCGGCTCCGAATTCGACGTCGTCTTCCGCAATATCCTGATCGTTGATGAAATGGACGAAGTCCGGGCTTATGCTTGGTTTTTTTATTTCTTCTACCGGTATGGTGCGACGTAAGTTGGAGTCGCTTGCTGAAGCTATTGTCGCGAGTGCGTCTGCGATTTTGTTCTCGCTTCTTGGGATCATGACGATTTCGAACTATTGCAGCTCCCTTGCTAGGTGTTAGACGACGTGCAAATATGTGTCCATCCTCTTGCTTTTTGCCTTGTAGTCTCTCAAGAATTGGCTGGCGACGAGCTGTGAGTCACAGAATGCTCGTATTTGCGTTGCTCCAATACCTTTAGCTAGTTTCAGTCCTGCTATAATCACCTTGTATTCTGCTTTGTTGTTAGACGCGTTGAAGCCGAGCCGAAAAGATTGTTCCAGTACCTCGCCTTCCGGAGACTCCATTCGTATCCCAACTCTCGATCCTCCTGAACAAGAGGATCCGTCGACGTGCAACATCCAAATCTGGGGGTCTTATGTGCCTTCGATTAGCTCTGGTGGTAGCTCGGTGATAAAATCTGTTAACACCTGAGATTTCGCGCTTTTCCGTCCTCTGAAATCGATATTGTATTCACACAGCTCGATGGCCCACTTCGCCATTCATCGTAACTGGCTCGGGCTGTGAAGGATAGCGCATAGGGGTTGGGCTGTTAGGACTGTAATGGTGTGCGACTGGAAATAGGGTTGAAGTTTGCATGCCGCGATGATGACAGCGTATGCGAGCTTTTCTAAGGTTGGATAATGAATTTCTGCGCCGTCTAGGGTTTTGCTGATGTAGAATATCGGTCGTTGCTCGCCGCGGTCTTCTCTTACGAGCACACCGCTGACTGCCGTTGTGGACACTGATATGTAGAGGTAGAGCGTCTCCCCGTCTTCAGGTTTGGCCAGTATGGCCGGCGTGGATAGGTATTCTTTTAGTTCTTTGAACGCCCGTTCGCACTTGTCATCCCAGTCGAACCTCTTCTTGCCGCGCAGCAGATGATAGAATGGAAGGCACATGTCCGTCGATCTGGAGATAAACCTGTTGAGCGCCGCGACTCGGCCAGTCAAGCGATGTACTTCTCTCGTGCTTTTCGGCGAGGGGAGGTCGATCAGCACTCTTATTTGCTTTGTATTTGCCTCTATTCCCCTTTGTGTGATGATGTACCCGAGGAATTCGCCGGAGGTGACGTCGAACGTACAGTTAGTCGGGTTGAGCTTCATTTCGTACTTGTTCAGGATGGAGAAACAGGAGCGTAGGTGCGCTATATGGTCCGTTTTTGACAAAGATTTGACGAGCATAGCCTCGATATAGACCTCCATCGACGTCCCCAGCAAATCGGCGAACATGCGGTTGACTAGCCTCTGATACGATGCGCCAGCGTTCTTTAATCCAAATGGCATGACGTGGTAGCAATACGTCCCTCTGTCAGTTATGAAGGCCGTTTTTTCTCGGTCGTCGGGGTGCTATTTGGTTGTATCCTGAGAACGCGTCCATGAACGAGAGCAGTTTGTTTCTGGCTGTTGCTTCGACGAGGCGGTCTATGTGTGGCAAGGGGTAGCTATCTTTTGGGCGGGCTTTGTTAAGATCGGTGAAATCGACGCAGACCCGCCACTTTCCATTTTTCTTCTTTACTACAACTGGGTTGGCTAGCCATTCGGGGTACTTGACTTCTGCGATGGATCCAGCCCGCAGTAGTTTTTCCACCTCGTCGTTCACCGCTTGCGCTCTCTCTGGGCCCAGCTTTCGACGCTTCTGTCTGATTGGTTTGAACATCGGGTCAACATTGAGCTCGTGGCAGGTGATGCTTTGATCGATGCCGGTCATGGATTCAAGGGTCCAAGCGAACGAGTTGGAGTTCTCTTTAAGGAAACCGACCAGCTCGGCTTTAATGGTTTCGTCGAGCTCATGGCCGATGCCTACGCACCGGTCTGGGTTCCCCGCGTCGATGTTGACTTGGTCGATTGTCACATAGTGTTTTTCGTCGATGTTCGCGCGCTCTTTGGGGATATCGGTCTGTCGGCGCGTCCCAACTGTAGCTGCTATAATTCGTTAATTTTGCGGGCTTTATGTTTCGCGATAAAACACATTCTTGCCGCTCGTTGGTTGCTTCTTAAGGTCACCGTCCCCCTTGCTGTTGGGATCTTGACGCATTGGTGGAAGATCGAGACTGCGGCCTTAGTAGCTGCGAGCCATGGGGTCCCCAAGATGGCGTTGAAGATCGGGTGCTCGTCAACCACTTGGAATTTTGTCGTGGTGATGCTTCCTTCGGCCCGGACCGGGAGTTAGATGTTCCCGACGGTTTCTACTGAATCCCCACTGAAGCCGGTAAAAGACTGCATCATTTTCTTGATCGCTTCTTCGCCGATCTCCATCTTTTGAAGAGTGCTCTTAAAGATTATGTCGACCGAGCTTCCTGTGTCGACGAGTATCCTGGTCACTTCGCAATCGCCACTGATAAGGATAAAATCCTTCAGTGTGCCATTGATTCCGATAAGATCGTCGACGGTGAATCGGATTGGCTCGTGTCTCATTTGTTTGCTGATCGCCGCGCCTCTCGTATTTAGGACTAGATTCTCTGGCTTTTCTATGGTGCAGATACTATCACCACGCCTTTCGAGGCCGCCTAGGATTACATTAATGCGGCATTGCGGTGGCGGCATGTCTTCAGCTCTTTCGTTATTATTGTGTTGGCGTGGCAGGGCTATATCCTCGTCGACCGGCTGTCTTTGTTGCCTGCTACCCATTTCCTGGTCTTGGTTTGGGGGGAAATTTTGGGAGCGTTCCCTATTGATGCGAGGTGGATACTGGTTCGGCCGTCGCTGTCTGTCGCGCCCCGATTCTCTTGGTACTTTTTCAGGAGTGTGTCCTTCAAATGACGGCAGTCAGCCGTGTTTTGCTCTTGTCTGTTGTGGAACTCGCAGTACCCGTTCCTATCGTTGTCTCTTCTTTGGTACGTCGTTGGTTTGCGCTCTTCTACTAGGTAGTTCGCGCTTTTCTTCCCTTTATCTTGCTTTGTTTGTCCTTCATAGAACTGCTGGTGTTTGACCTGTTCCTCCTTTTTTTCCGTGATAAGCTTTGGTATGCTTGCGGGACATCGCCGCTCTTTCCTCCTCCATCTTGATGAATCGGTTCGCTCTATGTAGTGCGTCCTCCAGCATTTGCAGTTGGTTTAGCAGCAGTTCTTCGCGGAATCTGGATTCATACCATAGGGCATTTCTCAGTGCGGCTATTGCGGCTTCGTTCGAGATTGCCACTTTCGAGACAACTTCCTTGTATCGTTCTACGAACGTCCTCAGCGATTCTCGAGGCCCTTGGCTTAGGGACCATAGGTCGGCGGTGGAGGTTTTCTTCTCCATGAACATGGAGTAGTGCTTGACGAAGGCCATCGATAGTTGGTGGAAGTTGTCTATGGATCGAGCTTCTAGGTGGGAGAACCAAGTTAGCGCGGCTCCGCTCAGATTCTCTACGAACAAGTGGCAGAGTCCAGCGTCCCTCTCTTCTTCGGTGAACTGAGCGCGTCCCATCGCGATAGTGAAGGCGATCATGTAATGCGTTGGATCTGCGTTTTCTTCGAATGTTTGGAACTTGATCTTCGCTGTGTGCTTGATCTTGGTCTCGGTGATTCTCTTAGTAAATGGGGTGCGTTGAGTTTCTTCGACGACTCGCTTGATTTCTGGAGCCGAGCTCGTCGCCCTATGGACCAGCGAGCTCATTTCTCATAGTTGGGCCTTCAGTGCTCTTATCTCGTCATTCGGACTGGAGGCGTTCTGAGTCGTCATCGTCTCTGCACGGCGGTCGGTGTCTCGGTCTTGCTGTGTTTCGGTGAGCGGTGTGGTTACGTCCGCTGTCCCGAACATATTTCTGTTTAAGACCTTTAGCTCGGCTCTTCTCAAGCTTGCCGTCATGACGGCCTCGAGCTTGCTCCTCAGTTGGCGTGATTCGTTTTCTTGTTCTTCCAATCGACGCATGAGTGTCTTGTTCATTTCCTCTTGTGTCGGCAGTCCTGGAATCCTATCGTGCGGTCCCATTGGTGTCCTTGGGTCGGCGGTCTCGTTGCTTCGGCCTTGAAGATGCGTTATGTCTTCGATAAGTACGGGCTCGTCCAAGTTTCTTGTGGTCACCATGTCTTCGGTGCGTCTTTATTTCCTTTATCAAATAGTACCCAGCGGAGTCGCCAATTGTTGAATCTAGGATCGTCGATCCGAAGATTTGAGTTCGTATTTGATAAAGAAAGATTACAACTCGTCGATAATAGGCGCGTCGACAATACCGACGCGCTTAACAATTATTTACAGGAAATGAGTGCGTCGAAGATGTTAGGAATGAAAGGTGTTGAGTCGTCGAAATGAGGTCTGACTTCTCTCTAGAACTTTCTCTCTCTAAAAGCCAATCCTCTTCCGCTTCGGGTTGGCCTTCTATTTATACCCGTCTCGTCATCATTGCTAGTGGTTAGCTAGGTCCTCTGTTCATGCGGCGAACTAGCTGCTAGGAGACTATTCGCCGCGCTAGAGAGATTGTAGGTATACTATTGCGCCGGCGGACCCACGTGCCCCGACGCGCAGACGAAATGGGCATTATCTTTGTCATCTTCTTCATAAGTTTCGCGGTGATGGGCCTGGGGAGTCTGGGCCATATCCTACACTTATCAAAACAACTTTGACAAGTGTTTTGTTCATCAATACTCTATGATTCACCGTCTTGAGACTAACAAGTTGCGTAATGTGGCTATGTTTTTTGCTCATTTACTAGCCACAGACTCTCTTTCTTGGGATCATCTACTTTCCTACATACAGTTAACTGAGGAAGACACAACTTCCTCATCTCGTATTTTCATTAAGATCCTTTTTCGGGATCTGTCACAACAAGTGGGGATTAAGTTGCTTAACAAAAGGCTTCAGGATTCAACAATCTTCCCAAAAGACAATCCCAAGAACATAAGGTTTGCCATCAACTTCTTTACCTCCATTGGTCTTGGAGGAATCACAGAGAATCTCAGAGACCAACTTAAGAAGCAAGTTTCTAATTCTGAATCAGACAGAGACAAGAGGAAGCGAAGAAGAAGAGCTTGAGAGACTCTGCTTTGTTTTCTTTTGGTTGAACAAAAATGTCAAACTCAATGAGCTGTCATCTTCTATTTTGTGATTCATAAGAAATATAATAATAATTCTAAAATCTAGAAATTAGAATCCAAATATATATATTAATATGAAACTTACATTGAGTGTTCATCCCCAAGTTTGGGTGTGTAATTGGCTGGTGATGAGAGTTTCACCAGACAAAGTTTTACTACAAAGAAACACATTACAAGCAAGAGAGAGAGAGAGAGAGACATACCCAGATAATATTACATGGTAGAGAGAGAGAATGTAAGAACACAGAACACACAAAAAAAGATTTAAAGAAAAAAATATATAACCGAAGATGAAATCTACTACCAAGACTTAGAACCATATGGATACATCTTGCTGCTTCTGCATACCATCCATCGTTCCTACTACTCCTGGCATTGACATTTCATCTCTGTAATCGAATGAGGCCATGTCAAAGGGTGTAGAATCAAACACAAGCTGAAATCTGTTGTTGTTATGTGCAGCTTCATAGTTGTTGTGAGCAGTATCGAACTTGAACCCATTGTTGTTGTTCCCTTGGAGGAAAGTTTGATTGCTATTGTTGTTAGATCTGTTTGGGATGTTCAAGTCTTCAAAGAAACTTCCTTCGATCATGTTTCCTTGGAACTGGAGATGTTCTTGGTGATTCTGGACTGTTGGCTGAAGCAATGACACGTTTTGAGTTTCCATAACCATTGATGCTTGGTTGCTTTGGACGTTTCTATCGTACATAGACATGAGCTCTGAGATCATTTTCTGTCCATCTTCAGGAACTCCCATTCCTGTTAAGTCAATCGGTTGGGCAGCTGAGTTCACTGACCTTGGCTGAGAAAATCCAACAACAGGCGGCTTAACTTCATTGACATGAAACCTGGATGCTGCTGCTCCATATGACAAGCAACTGTCTCTGTGTGGACAGACCAATTGATGGTTGTCTCTAGAGATCCTATCCAGAAATCCCCGATTGATTTCGCTATGCACACACCCAGGATTCTCACAGGTGAAAACCGTTCTGTCTATTACAGTGTTCAGATCTCTGTTTGGCTTCCTCTTTCGTATAAATTCTGAGTTCCCCGTTGGGACTTCTTCCTTCACAGGATATTCTTGCATTTTAACAGCCATTCCAAAGTTCGAAGAATTCATCACTTTTTCTGGCTTCTGCTCTTCAACTTCATAATGAGGCTCCTTCTCAAAAACATCAACATCGTATTGACTACAATCATTCATCAGAAGTGAGCAACTTCCCCCGGACACAGAAAGGGGAGGGCAGGACCCTGGATAAAGCTCTCGAGCCAAGGACTCTTCTTGGTTAATAATGGCAAGCCATGTAGCACTCTCTTTTGCAGTCATCTTATCCTGCAAGCACTTTGATTGCCTCACAAGCTTACGGATCTTAGCAATATCAGGAAACATATGCTTGATAACAGCAGTTAAAACGCCGACTTTCCATGCCTTCTTCAAATCATGAGGCTTCTTGTAAGGTGCAGGACCTTGATCTTTAGGTAAACCAAGCTGAGGCCACCAGTCCTCTTTCCCGGTAGGCCACCACGGAGGAGGAACTCCTTTCTCCAAAGGAAACCGTCTCTGTGGAGGATCGCAGTGCTGCATCAATGCTGACAAAAGCGATCCAAGAGTTGTGTCTTGAAGCTCTTGCAAGGTATGTGGAGTCGGTCCAATCGGATTGCTACCTTCAAGAGTTCCTGGGATATTGTTCTCCGCTTGGTATTTCGATATAGCAGCGGGACCATTACGATCGAACCTGACCTTATCTTTCCACCACTCTCTGAGATTATCAGAAGCACCAGTGACAGGTTTTCCATTTTCCGGGATGATCCCGTAAACAAAGCCTTGAGCTTTACACACTTCCATCATCTTCAACATGTACTTCAAGATACCATCTTGCGCCCTAGACATTTTCTTCCTCCTCGCTTGCTCTTGAGACTGCCTCTGCTTAGCAGCATCAACTCCTTCTTTGCTCTTGTCCTGCTCCTTGAGACGTTTAAGCCGTAGTTTGTCCCTCCACATCCTCCTCTCCAGTTCATCCACATCGATCTCATCATCAGTATACTCATCTTCAACAATTGAATCCTGTTCAGCTTGTGGCGCGGGACAGAAGTCCACTTCACCGAGAGATGCAGAAGAGAAGAAATCCATATTTCCACACATCCCCATCTCGTTAAACATCATCGTGACTCTTCACAATAAGACCAGAGCCAAATTAACCTGGCAGAGTGAGAACATAAAGAAGAGCGATCATTAAGTTTTTCTCAACTGGAATCACTATAAGTATATTTCTAAACCTGATCTATAAGAACCTTAAACCCAGAATTAGAAAGGGGTTTTTCGTATTCAGATATTCCAGTCACCGTTTGAACAAGTAAAGAAATCACGAGAAGCACTTAATTAAGCAATACATCAGATCGTATATTTTCAGATTTATCTGAATCAAATTAAACCGAACATGATCAATCGGCAAAAAACTTATTTACAGATTCGATTTCCAGACAAGGTATGAGATTCAAAACCGAGAAACAAATCGAGCAAATCCTAATTATAGAAAGGATAATCTCTGAAAAGACAAGATTAAGAAATAGAAATTAAGTACAAAGGGAAAATGAAGAAAAGAAAGGTAAATTGATATATTTTTCCTATAGATCGATATCTGGCAAGAAACTTTATCCACAAAAATCACTGAAAACTAAAAATAGTATTTCTTCGTCTAACAGATCGAGTAAACTGAAGCAAAAACATCGATCTAACGAGCTCAAGAAAATCTATCATCATCATCGAACAAACCTAATAAAGAAAACAATTGGAGAAGAGATGAGAATGAAGAAGTACCTCGAGAAAAGAGTAAATGGGTCTCTGATCTTTTAATCTTTGGTGAAAGGAAAAAGAATAAACCCTAAATTCATGAAAAATTTCCCCAAAAGTGAGAGAGGAGAATGGAGGATGAGGAAGAAGAAGAAGAAGAAAAGTCGACGAAAGATCACGTGGGTAGAAAGCGACTTTTTCGTAATTGCGTTTCTTGCGTTTGTGGAGTCTCTGTAGATCAGGGAGACACAAATATATATATATATATATATATAATTTATTTATTTTTCTCCTAAAATTCAAGAGATCATTTATTGATAATTGATTTTATTAGCAATTGTAGAAATAAAAAACAAAGCGCCTTTTGGCACTTCTTCACTGCTCCTCGTTTGGGGTTACTTTTGTTCACTTCTTACGCGGTCTACATTTATTATTTACTCCTAACACGTATATTATCTAATTACTCACTAAATTACGTTATTATTTCTTTTCAAACGATAATAATAAATGGATTGTGTATATGTAAAGTGACTAAAATAAAAAATCATACTGATGGCGATACATTTGGCGATTTTAACCGTTAATAACCGGTTACTGAAATTTCGGCGTCGTCTCTTTTCTCCGGTGGCACTGCCAGACATCCACGATTGTTGGGTCTCGAATTTCTCGGAATCACGATGCCATCAATCGGTTTTCCTATCATGGCAACCCACGATATGGAGTGCTGGATCTCAACTGCAACATCACCGAGGTAAGTTCTATAAATTTGAAACAAAAAATTCTCAATTGAATTTTGTGCTTTTACTTTATGATCTAAATTCCCGTCAATTCCCTTGCAATTTCCTTTCTTTTTCCAATCTTCTTTCAAATCCTCGGTTCATGGCGGAAAACATAGGGCGTGCCCTTCAGAACATTGATTTAGGAATCAATGATCCACCAATAGCCCTTCCTTCGGCACTGCTTGATCAGGCAATGACTGAAAACCAATTCAGCCTTATTGGACGACCAGTGATGCCTCGTAAGCAGTGAGAGCAATTGTTACATCCATGCCACGCAATTGGGGCCTGGCTGGGATTGTCCATGGAAGAATTGTAGAAGGCCGTCGTTTTCAATTTCTCTTTCCCTCTCAAGAGTCCATGGAAAATGTTCTACGCAGAGGCCCTTGGACTTTTCCTGATAGAATGCTGGTGTTAACCAGATGGACTCCAACTCTTGACCCTTTTGATTTGCAGTTCATCCCTTTTTGGGTGCAAATCAGGGGAATTCCATTCCAGTTCCTTAACCGTCCTGTCATAGCAGCCATAGGAAGAGCATTAGGATTTCTGCTTGAAGTGGATTTTGATCCAGTGACAGACTCGATAGTGGAATTTGTCAGAGTAAGATTAAACTGGAATGTTGCAGACCCTCTCAAGTTTCAGCAGAACTTTCAGTTTTCAATAGGTGAAAACACAGTTTTATCTTTGAGGTATGAGAGGTTAAGAGGCTTATGTGCTGCTTGTGGAATGCTAACACATGACTCTAGGGCATGTTTGATTCAAAATGGTGGTCCACATCATTTCTCTGATGATGATAGCAGCAATGATGATGCACCTCCTCAACCAGTGGATGATGGTATCATTATAGAGGAATTGGACCCTGAAGTTGATCATGCGGCTCAGCCAGATCGTCATGCTCAAGCTGCAGAGCAAGTAAGGGTGATCATGGAGGAGATTCAGCAGATAAGGGAAGGCAATTATCACTCATTGCTTGTTCAGAATGAGGAACCATCTCATCAGGAAATTGATCAAGCACCAATTCATCAGCTTTTCACAGGAGATTGTGAGGTTAACCAAGATCCAGACCTCTCTTCTGATGATGCTATGAATGTTGAAATGTTTTTTCAGTCAAGGAAAATGAAATGTATGGCTAGTTCTTCTGATCATTATGTTGCCAAGGAGTCACAAGATCCTTTACTGAAACCAGAAGCTTGACAATTACATGTTGGAGATGCTGAAATGGAACCAACTAGAGGCGCGGTGGGCCCTATACCACCACATACACCATGAGGACACTGAGTTGGAACTGCAGAGGCTTGGGTAATGACCTTGCAGTTCGACATCTCAAGGAGATAAACATGAAATATCTCCCAGATATCATTTACCTCATGGAGACAAAACAACATTCTGATTATGTGCAACAAATAGTTAATGAATTAGGTTTCTCTAGTATTTTCATTGTCCCACCAGTTGGTCTTAGTGGGGGACTAGTTATCATGTGGAAGTCTGTACTTTCTGGTTCTGTTTTATTTTCTTTTGTAAACTTAGTTGATCTTTCTGTTCAAAGTAATGAAGTTTCTTACTATTTATCTTGTGTTTATGAACACCCAAATCAATCATTAAGACATATAACCTGGTCCAAACTACAACATATTGCTTTAAACAGACAAGGTCCCTGGTTTGCAATAGGAGATTTTAATGAATTAAGGTATAATTCAGAGAAACAGGGGGGGGATCACTAAGACCAGAGAGATCATTTGCAGATTTTAGACAACTTGATGCAATATGTGATTTTCAAGATATTCCAAGTATAGGCAATAAGTTTTCTTGGCATGGGAAAAGAGCAATACATGATGTTTTCTGCTGCCTAGATAGAGCTTTAGGGAATACAGAGGCTTTTTCAACATACCCTGTAATGTCTGCAAAGTTTTTGGAATTTGGAGTTAGTGATCACAGACCTGTGGTTACTTCTTTTGAAATGGATCACCCCTTGCCTAGCCATTTCTTTAAATTTGATGGACGCCTACTAGTTAGGCCAGGTTTTAGAGATATGGTCACTCACAATTGGAATACTACAAGTGGTTTACCATGGTCAAGTAGAGTGGCACAATGTAGAACTTCAATTTCCAGATGGAAAAAATGCAATAGATATAATTCTTATGACGAGATCATAAGACTAAAAAGCATGTTAGATCAATGTATTATCAATGGTGGAACTTCTCATAGAATAAACACCATTAGGAGAGAACTAAATAGAGCATATTTGTTAGAAGAACAATTCTGGAAAATAAAAAGTAGGAATAATTGGCTTAAGTGTGGTGATAAGAACACAAAATTTTTCTTTGCATCTGCAAAGACTAGAGTAGCAAGGAATAAAATCTCGGCAATAGTGGATCATCATAATGTGGTACATAGATCAAACATAGGTATATCTAAAGTAGCTGGTGAATACTTTAGAGATGTTTACACAACTAATGTACCAGATCCAACTATCCAGTCTGAGGTTATTGCTAGTGTATCACAAAGGGTAACATCTGATATGAATCAGGATCTAATTAGGCATGTTACCTTAGAGGAAGTTAAGTTAGCATTGTTTTCAATGGCACCATCAAAAGCTCCTGGTCCAGATGGTTTTACCAGTGAGTTTTATCAACAGTTTTGGGAGGAGTTTCATCCCCAATTATTAGAAATGGTACATGATTTTTTCATAATAGTGCCATAGAGGATGGCCTAAATCATACAAATATTTGCTTGATACCAAAGATTAATACACCTCTTCGTATGGATGATTTTAGACCAATCTCATTGTGCAATGTTAGTTACAAGATAATTTCAAAAATTCTTGTTAACAGGCTTGAACCATTCCTTTCCCTATTAATTTCAGAAGAACATGCAGCATTTGTGCCAAATCGTTTAATCACATACAATGTTTTACTAGCTCATGAGTTGCTACATAGCCTAAAGGTCAGGAAAAGGTGTTCTAATTCATTCATGGCTGTAAAAACAGATGTCTCTAAAGCCTATGATAGATTAGAATGGAGTTTCATTGAAGTTTCTCTTAGAAAAATGGGATTTCATGAAATGTGGATTAGGTGGATAATGTCATGTATTCAATCAGTCATTTTTTCAATACTGATTAATGGATCTCCACAGGAGTTTTTTCAACCATCTAGGGGGATAAGGGATTTCCAAGAAAATGTATCCTCTGCAGTCATTGTTAGGGATATTCTTCACAAGTATGAAGTGGCTTCTGGTCAACAGATAAATCTGAACAAATCATCAATCACATTTGGTAGTAGGGTAATAATGGCAGCCATGAAAACAAGGATTATGAACATTTTGAATATTCACAATAAAAGTGGATATGAAAAATATTTGGGTTTACCAGCCCAATTTGGTAGGAAGAAAGATGATCTTTTCCAATTCATTGTTGAAAAGATCAAGCGAAGAACAGAAGGGTGGAGTAAAAAGTACTTGTCTCAGGCTGGCAGAGAAATACTGTTGAAAGCTATAGGTTTGGCAATGCCATTATACTCAATGACATGTTTTGAGTTGCCAAAAGGGATTTGTGCATAAATTGATAAAGCAATTTCACAATATTGGTGGTCAAAGAATCAAAACCACAGAGGAATGCATTGGCTGGCATGAGACAGGGTTACCATTCCTAAATGTGAGGGAGGTTTAGGATTTAGAAATATAGAACTTTTTAACCAATCATTACTTGCCAAACAGTCTTGGCGTCTGTTCAAATATCCAAATTCTTTACTAGCTAAAACACTTAAAGGTCGTTATTATGCAAATTTATCCTTTCTTTCTGCAACTCTTGGTAGTCAAAGATCTCTTGGTTGGAAGTCTATAATCAAAGGTAGAGAAATTTTAAAGAAGGGCTTAAGAGTTTTAATTGGCTTTGGTGAGAATACTAGTCTTTGGAATGACAATTGGTTATCTATAGATCCGCCAAGGCCTCCACGAATGAGAAACCAATCTTCTGCTCAATATACAACTGTGGCACAGCTTATTCATCCTTTTACCAAATCTTGGAATCAGCAGTTGGTTCATCAATTAGTTGTGGATGAAGATATCCCTAGGATCTTAGCACTAAAGTTACCAAAAACACAATGTCCAAATGTTTTAGGATGGCATTATAATACTCATGGTGAGTATTCTGTTAAATCTGGTTATTGGCTTAGTACTAGAACAAATGTTAATCACATGTTTCATATGAATCAGGATAATACAAATATTTTAAAACGAAAGATTTGGAAGTATAATGTAGCACCAAAAGTTAAGCATTTTTTATGGAAAGTATTGTCTAATATTATTCATGTTGGTTCTGAATTAAAAAGAAGACATATATCTCAGACTGATCTTTGTTTAAAATGTAATGCACCTGAAAATTTAAACCATTTTTTGTTTATGTGTCCAGAAACATGTTTTGTATGGTCTACTTTTCAGTCAGCAGCTCTTGATTTATTTGATCCTAATGTTTCTGTTGAGGATAAGTTATCTTTCTTAATGGATTGGTCACCTTTACCTTGTACTAATGTTGCTAATTGTTTACCTTTGTTTATACTTTGGTGGCTATGGAAAGATAGGAATAACTATGTGTTTAAACAGAAAAAGATGGCATGGGAATCAATAGTTCAATATGCAGGTTCTGATGCAGATGACTGGGTAGCTACTAACCCAGAAAAATTAAGACAGAGACCTTGTTTATCTAGTCCAGAAATGACTAATGGATACTCGAAGACTGGTTGGCAGAGACCTCAACCTCAGTGGATAAAAATCAATTATGATGCAGGTTTTAGGAGTACAGCTGGATGGATATTTAGGGATGCAATTGGGTCTTATAGAGGGGCTAGCCAAGCAGTTTTACAGCCAGCTACGAGTGTTATTGTGGCTGAAGTCCAAGCCTTGTTAATAGCACTTCAACAAGCATGGCTAAAAGGTTTCAAATATGTTCAACTTGAAGGAGATAATAAGTTACTTAATGATTTGGTGAATGGTACAACAATCTCTTTTGATTTAGCTAATTGGATAAGGGATATGATATGGTGGTCCAAGAAGTTTGTTGAGGTCCGGTTTTCATGGGTTCGACGAGCTTCAAATTGGTGTGCGGATGCTTTAGCAAGATCTCAATTAAGATGTGCGAATTCTTTTACATATCATGTTATTCCTCCTTTCTCTATTAAGAATTTGATGTTGGATGATGATTTATACTTTCAGTTCTAATAAAAGTTGTTATGTGTTAAAAAAATAATAATAAATGGATTGTTTATATTTTTTTTTGACTAAAACTTTTTTATTCATTCAGTATAATCAAACAATACAAAAAATTGAAGAAAATCAAGACAATGGTTAAAAATACAACAAGAATTTGTCTTAATTACAGTCATTTTTGCTAGAAAATCTGCACAGGCATTAGTTTCTCTAGGATGATGTAAAAATTAAATAGAATGAAAAGATGGAATCCATTGATGAAGTTCATTTAAGATGAATTGTAAGCGTCGATTAACTAACCTTCCATTCAAAGACTTAGTTAAAGATAAGTTATCACCATCAAAACTAACGTTCTTATAACCAATAGCCTAAGAACACTGAATCATTCACAACAAAGCATTAGTTTCAGCTTCTTGTACATCATTTCGATCTTCAAATTTCCCAACTCCACACTGAAGAACCTTACCTCTATCATTACGGATAATCTATCCCATACCAGACGTATAATCCCCTTCTTTTTGAATGACATCATAATTACATTTACCATGAAAAATAACCGGAGAATGCCATTGATGTGGTACTATATGTCCATTAGAATGGTTAGGATGCATAGCTAGTGAAGTAGCTTCCACCCAAGAAAGAGAATCGGAATAAGAAAAAGACAAAGACATATCTACATAATGAACATGGTTGTTAAACAATAAAGAGTTCCTATCTTTCCAAAGATGCCATAAAATATAGAATGGAAGAACTTGAGTGGCTGAGTCTGATTGCGAGAATTGAAGGTGCTCAAAAAGATTAAGTATCTTATCTTCGGTAGTAGTGTGTAGATTGGAATAAAGTCCAGAATCAAGGCCAGACAAGCGCCATAGTTGCTGTGCATGAGGACAATAAAAAAAATACATGACTCTATTTTTGGAACATCCCAGCATGAACGTATACAAAATGGATCAACCGATAAATGTTTGTGTAATAGATTTTCAATGATTTCTAAAGAATGGGAACCAAGTTGCCATAGAAAATGTTTCAATTTGGATGTAGTTTAGACTTCCAAATTGTTTGTGAGAGGGCCAACGAGATTCATATCTCCAAACTGACATTGTTTGTAGAATGAATCAGAGTAGAAGCCGTTCTGTAAGCAGATTTAACAGAATAAACACCATCACATCACTAGTAAAACGCCATAAATAAGAGTCTTGACATCGATTCTTGGTAGGAAGATCTTCTGAACCAGATGATGATCACGCCAATCAATGCATTGTTGTATGGCATTATCATTCCAAAAAGATTGACCTGACATCATCATATCATTTATAGTCAAAGTAAGATGGGTTCCAGAACTTATCGAGGTGGCCAGCATTGTAACCAAGTAGGATATGATAGTTGTGTATGACGTCCATTGCCCATTTGTTTGACCAAGCCATATTGTAATAAAAAAAAAATCCTTCCAAAAAGTAGAGACTTCCATCCCTATGATGAAAGAGAATTCGCCTCAGCCTCTAGTATAGATTTATTGCGAAAATAGCGGTGTTGAAGAGTGCGATAGAGTAGACTATCATGATGATTTATAATTTTCCATACTTGATTTGCCAGTAATGCCTGGTTAAAGCAATACAAATCACGAAATCCTAACCCAGCATAAAATTTAGATTGGGATAGACGCTTCCAAGAGAACCAAGACATTCGTCGCTTGTCTTGCGTATAACACCACCAAAATTTTGATAACATATTCGTTATATCATCACAAACATTCTTCTTTATAGGGAATTGATCCGGTAATCCTAATTAGTATTTGCCGCCACCACCTGTTGTGGGAATACTTAAGATTCGTTGAATCATATGTCTTGTGTGTGGAAAAACTTTGGCTCCAAAAGTGATTGTCGATTTGTTGAGATTAATCATCTGTCCAAATATCTTTTCATACGCTTTAAAAATAGCCAGTAGATGAGAAGAATTCAGCTGGTTGGCTTTAATAAAGAATATAGAATCATCAACGAATAAAAGATGTGAAATCAGTGAACTGCCATGGCTTATTCTTAGACATTTTAAAGACTTGCGTTGTTGACTATCAATGATTAAGGTGCTTAAAACGTCACTTGCTATAATGAATAAGTATGGAGAAAGAGGATCACCTTGTCGAAAGCCATGTTTCGCTGTAAAATGGCGATACAGACTTCCATTGATCAACACCGAGAAAGAAACAGAGTTAACACTGCATAATCCAAGAAATCTATTGATTATTAAAGCCTCCACTCAAATATGTCATAAGATTTGCTAACATCAGTTTGTACGGGCATGAATTCATTGGCACATCGTCTCTGAGATTTCAAAGCATGGAAGGCTTCATAAGCAAGTAAAAATTTGTCTGTGATGAACCTACCAGGCGTATAAGCCACATGATGTTCAGAAATAAGGGAGGACATCAGAGGCTTAAGACGAGCCACTAAAATCTTTAAGATCACTTTGTATAGAACAATACATAACCCGATAGGCCTAAAGTCTTGCATTAAAGCCATATTATCATTCTTAGGTATAAGACATATATTCGTGTGATTTAAATCATAGGCAACAAGTCGTATTTGAAAAAGTATTGAACTTCAGAGATAAGATGGGGTTTAACGACGGACTAGTAACGTTGATAAAATATGGATATGAATCCATCAGGCCCAGGTGCTTTGGTACCGCCAATTGAGTGAATTGCATCAAAAGTTTCATACTCAGTTACTTCTTGTGTAAGTTGTTGATTCATATGATCAATGATAACAAGTTTGATAGTATCAAGGATCGTTGGAGAAAGTTCAGGTGAAGAAGAATGATATAGTTCTGAAAAGTACTCCCTCTGTTTCATAATAGATGATTTTTTAGAGTTTTCACAAATATTAAGAAAATAATGATTGATTCTCTCTCTTTAACTTATCTCTTTTAAAATTTTAATGTTTAGGAAAATTAATATTGTGTTTTTTTATTTCTCTCTCTTCAACTATTGGCACAAAAGATGTGACAATGATTGTTTTGAGTAAAAAAGTGTGTTTAAGTATTTTTGAGAAGAGAAAAATATTAAGTAAAAAGCAAAAAATCAAGTATTATGAAACAAAAATAAAATCTAGAAAATCATCTATTAAAAACAGATGGAGTATATTTTTGCTTCAGAGGCTATTGCTCGATTTCCCTGAACTATATCACCAGACTGAGTTTTGATTGCTATGGTCGAGTTTCTTGCTCTGCGATTTTTTGTAATAAAGTGAAAAACGCGTGTTTCTATCTCCCTGTAAAAGCAAATTATTCCTGGATTTTTGCTTCCAAAAATTCTCTTCACGTTGATATGCAGAGTATAATTGAGCCTGAAGTTTGTAAATCTCAGTTACAGGGCTTTTTATGTCAGTCATAGCAGAATTAAGGTTGCGACTGCGTTTCCATTTGGAAATAGAAGCTCGACAAGACTGAAGGCAATTTATGAAAGAGATCGAAGTCGGATTAGAATTCCAACCGCGGTGTATAACATACTCGAACTCGAGCATATCACAAAATATTGAATCAAATCGAAACAACCTTTTGCTAGTTTTTATGTTTGTTTGAACAGAGATTATCCTTAGTCTATGATCAGATTCATTTAATTCCAAAAATTGTATTTATGTGGCAAGAAATTTGGATTTCCACTATGAATTGGCCATAGCACGATCCAAATAAGATTCAATTGTGTAATCTCTTCGGCGACCTATCCAGGTCATATTGTTCCCAGAATGAGGAAGATCCGAAATGCCACATACTGAAACCAATGTTCAAAAATCTGATAGAGAACTTAAACTTCTTTGCCTTCCACCTCTCTTTTCATTTGGATTCAAAATTTTGTTAAAGTCTCCATAAAGTAGCCAAGGTCCTTTACGGTTAAGACTCAATCTTTGTCACTTTTCCCAAAAGATATGTCTATTGTTGCGGTTTGGATCACCATATAAGAAGGAGATATAAAAGGAAAAGCCAACTTTATCGATAGTACAATCCATGAGTATTTCACTTAGAAAAGAGAAACTTATAGAAACATTAGAATCCCACGTTAAACCTAAACTCCCACTTAACTCATTAGGAGAAACACATCTAGTATTATCATAACCAACTTGAACAACGATATCCCGAATTATGTTTTCTTCATTCTTGGTTTCAATTAAAAAGAGAAGAACCGGAGAATAAATTCGTTTTATCTCCTTTTGGCGTCGAATTACTGGGAACCCTTTAATGTCCCAAAAATTCCAAAATGCAATATTTATGGATCATTTGGTGGCTTATGGGCCCATCAAACATTCACCTTGCGCATCCAGAGTCTTAGTTTCCATTGGGATTCTATTTGTTGCGGAAGAAGAGCTTGACTTGAAGAAGAACTAAGTCTTTTGCTCAACTGCTTCTGATCTGGACCTCTTGAGAAAGTAAGTTTGTTGTTGAAAGTCCTCATCATTGGACACTCTTTTCATTTCAGTGAGGACAATATCAAGGACATGGAAGGAACCTGCTTCACCTTCAGCCTTGCGCTTTTTGGCATTGGTGCAACTGTGGGCATGATCATCATCACTTGGCCGATGCGGGCTTTGTTGTGGCGGTGGAGGAGGATCAACATCATCATCTTCATCAATCTTCATCATTGTTATCATCACCATCATCGCGAGGAGAAACGGGTGGAGAGTTGTTGCCTTGGACAAAAATCGAAGCATCATGATCAAGTAATCCACAAGAATAGCAGAAAATTCCTTAGTTTCTCGTATTGAAACTTCAGTGTAACAACTTCAGAACCAAATCAAAATTGTCTATGAAAACACAATAGTTTAGTGATCTTCCACATCACACGTACTCTGACATAGCCAAATGGCCTCCTTCTCCTCCAAAATCAGTATCTAAATACAATCCCAGTTTCATACCTATGTTAACCACCATCTCTAGAGTAGGAGAGGAATCTCTCGGATCTGGATCCAAAAGGGAATGAATTGCAAGTCGGCTTTGGTCAAATTTGGAGTCCATTTCTGCAAAATGACCATCCAATCATTGAAACTCCATGGGCTACGACGAAACACTAACATGATAGAATCTTTAGAAGAAAAAAGAAATTGAATGGTTTTGTCCGCTAGAATGCGACCAGAGACATCTTCACTTGCTCTCCTCAGGCGTGGCATCGCTGTGATCATTGCCCTGAGATTTTGTTTTGAGGGATTCACCAACTTTGCCAGAAGGCTAAATTGAGTCACACGAGATGCAGAGACACACAAATCTTCAGGTAGGTCAATGATTGCATCATTGATACCCAAATCAATGTTTTGGAGTTGGGAACGGATTCAATCATACATTATCAGAAGAAAAGGGGGAAAATGATGAAGATAATGGAAAAGAGGAGAGCAATACATAGAAGGACCCGACATTTATAGCAAAACTAAGATACGGTTAATTCGAAGCAAGCAATGGTGAGATAACCGTCTGAGACAAAACCGTTACAAAATAACGGACGACAGTTGTTGACAATTGGCAGTTAATTGAAAAAAGGAGAGAGAGCCTGAAATTGCAAAAAAAGTTATCTCAACAGAGAGAAAATCGCTTTTTTTTACTTGGATTGTTTATATTATCCGTACCTCATTAAAATGACTAGAAAAAAGTTTTTTTTTTGTTTTTTTTTTTTTAACAGCATCATGTTAGGAGAGAGAACTTGGGGAAGTCGGCCAATTCATACACGAACTATGACCATATGACTGATTTATACAAAAACTTATCACATGTGCAAATTTATACATGAACTATTATAATTTGACAATTTCAACATGAACTAGTATTTTTGTGTTAATTTTAACAAAATCTAAATCACCGTTAACCGATATGACTAAGCACCCACGTAGATTCGTGGAGTTAATAAGTGAGGCAAAAACGACGTCGTTTTTGGGTAGTGTTATATTTATCAATGATCCAAAACGACGTCGTTTTGTTTTTAAGAAAAAAATCAATCTTCTTCTTCCACTGTAACTTCAATTGTCAAACTAGGGTTGGTGATTTGAGAAAAAAAATTTGCAGACAAAGGGATAAGACTTTACTGAAAGCAATGGAAGAGGACATGGAGGAGGAGATTGCAGATATTAAAGCCGGTCACTTTGAGGAATCTATGAAATTTTCTAAAAGATTAGTGAGTGATGCAGACAGGGACTGGTGGTGTCGCTGCAACAACCGGTGGAGCAGATCCCTTTGTTACTTCCGGAAGAGCAGCTGATGATGATGATCTCTATAGTTAAATAATCTTATCAAAGTCTGTGACTGCTCTCTTTCTCTTATTATAATGCTTCTGGTTTTTGTTTTTTAAATTTTATTTTGTGTTTTGTATATAAAAGGTTGAGATCCAAATAAATCTATATGATATATTGTCTTTGATAAAATAAGTGCTAGAGGAATGGCATTCAAAATAAATCTAGGAAGGTCATTAAGTCCTAGCAACTGCTAATAATTATTCTCGATCCTGAAGCACTCCAGAGAAATTAGCTATGAAAAAGAACAAGTAGACCTAATCAATACATACTGTTTATAAGCTTCATCGCATATACATACAAACCACAACACAAATAAGTATTTAGGAGGGTATCATTACATAAAAGCACAAACTAGAAGTGAGATCATACATAAACACAAATACATGTCTCAGGAAGAGAAGACCAGAACACTAAAAGGTTTCAAATAGTTGCATACAAGACAAAATCCAATGAACACATCACATTCTTTACACAAACAAATGCCTACTTGACACAGGCAACTCCAATACTTGATTCACATTGCACCATTGTGGAAACCCGTATTTTGACGAGGAATTTTTTTTCGTTTTTGTATATATATT
>OVBE01004185.1:0-24649 GCA_900406425.1 Iberis pinnata | reverse complement strand
TTTGTATTTAAAGTTTACGATAATTATTAAAGTTATCTCTAGTTTATTATAACAAAATCAACATTTTAGGGGGGGAAAAAACAAAAGATAAATGAAAAAGACTTTTGACTTTTAATAATTTTAAAGCATAACCATATAACAAATGGTTGTTGATAGACATAAAAAATCATACAAAGTGAAACAACAATACAATAATCGAAAATACATTGTATCAATCTCTGAACATATATATATATATATTAATTACGTTCATGGGTTTGTTTGTTTTCGTATAGTCTTGGAAGCATTAACGACGTCTTTTAGAGTTTGTTTAAGATTGTGATCATTTGAGATCATCATTTGGTTAACTTTCTTGAATCCAAGACCGTAGATTGGTGAATCATCAGTTTCTATCTGATACTTGCAAAACTCAACGAACCTCTTCTCAAAATCAGAATTATCACCTTTCTTTGACGTGGTTGCAGCTAGAGGAGTGCGTGAAGACGAAGAAGAAGCTAATGATGGATCTGCTGCCATAGCATCAAAATTGGTGAATCTTTGAGTCTCCAACCACATATTGCTTGACACTTGGCATAGTCCTTCTTCAAGACGCAAGTTTAGATTCTTATAACCTGTCATCAAACAACTATACACTTGAAGATCTCTTCTCATCACTAGCAAGTACATATAGATTGGATTTTTATATATTATGTACCATTGAGTCTAAGCCATGCATGCATCATCTCATGAGCTAAGATTGATCCAGTTAGTATCCTGCATGTGTGAGAAGATGAATTTGATTTAGTCTAATTTTGCACTAGAGTTAGTGAAATTAATCGACTCCAAAAACATTTCATAATTCTAGAATTTTGTTGCCATTGTGCAAAACAAATCAAAACACATAAAATCAATAAAGAATCTAATTTACATAATTGTATTTTGTTATATACATAATCACTATTAATTTATTTTTATCTATGATATAAATTAATAGTGGTATAGATTTTTTTAATAAAAATCACATGTATAAGAAAATAAATATATTGTACATCATCTAATTAAAATTATACTTCATATGTTTCAAAAATATAAGATTTTTGTGTCTAAAAGCACAAAGATTTAAGAAGTTTTAGTAGAACTCTTTAAAACATATTTGGAGTATAGGGCATGTTCTTTTCTTCGTCGCTGCGTTAGCGACCACATAGTCAAACATTCAATAAAATAAAGCTAAAATTATATTGAAGAAAGCTTAGCGACTGTCTCTCCTCTACAAATGAGGATTAGAGGCTGTCGCCGATGTTTTTAGCGTCTTCAAAATTAATAGATCGGAGCAGCAGCGGTACAAGATTGAAAAAAATGAATTAAAAAATATAAAAAGATGAAGACTATATTTTGGTAATTAATCGCTAACGCAGCGGCAGAATAAAAGAACATGGCCATAACAACCAGTCAATAACAAAATTGTATAAAATAGTTGGTTGTATAGTATTTATTAACTTTTGAAGTTGTAAAAAATTGTGTGAACATCTTATATTTTATATTTTCAAACAGAATATATTTACATAATATCCTATATTTAAAACAGATGGAGTATTATATAACTTTTTAATCCAAAATCAAAGTTATATGCCATGGAATACTAGCTAGATAAATAAAATTAGCAATTTTTAGATTAAAACATATATATATATATATATATATATATATATATATTATAGAGCTAATTTGTTAGTAATTCACTAATAGGGTCAATATTAGGTAAGTAACCAATTAAGAACATTATTAGTTTTCTCATCAACATTATAACACACATATCTCCTTTATACCCCATTCACACACTCTATCTCTCATATCTTTTTGTTTTTTTTTTAAATTCCACCATCCTTCATTCTTTTTTCAAATAAAAACATCTAAAATCAAATAATAAAATCACAAAATTTACTTAAAAACAAAAATTCTTTACGAATCTAACATGATTAAAATTATTTAAAACGGATTTATATTTTTAAAAATATGAATAGTGAATTTGATTAGTGAAATATAAACCCAGAAATAGTCGGACTACTTAAAAAAATAGTCGGACTACCTATATATACTAACTCTAAACCTCAATATATAAACCCTAAACCCCAAAATATGAACTCTAACCCTTAAATTATAAAGCCTAAACCCTAAAATATAAAATAAAAATCCTAAACCCCAATATATAAACCCTATACCCTAAAATATAATCCAAATACCCCAAAGTCAAAATATAAACCCTAAACCCTAAAATATAAACCTAAAATTCTAATATATAAACCCTAAATCCCAAAATATAAACCTTAAACCAAAAATATAAACTCTAAAGCCTAAAATATAAGCTCTAAATCCCAAAATATAAACCCGAAACTCAAAAATATAAACCCTAAATCCTAAATCTAGACTCTAAAATAAATAATACTACAAAAAATGACAAAAATTATTGAAAAAATAAAATAAAAACGTGAATGATCCATAAAAAAGATAAGAAAAAAGAAAGGGTAAAATGACATTTTAGAAAATTTGTAAAGCTAAGGAGTCGATGTTAGATTCTTAATTTTAAGTTGTATGGTATATATGTAGTGCAATTACTCTATATAATATTTGATACTGGCTTATGTGTGTATATATTTTAAACCATTTATTTTGACCAAAGTTACAAATTGTGTCATCTCCACGAGTGTGTACAAGTGTACTATGAAATGATCGAGGTTAAATTATTTTAGTACCTAGGAAGTCCATATAAGATGAGAATTGCAGTAATTTCACATTCACTATCAACTTTTTGAGACTCTGTAATAATGTCTATTTTTAGCTGCTTATTAGACCCCATTCTTGATCCTTTCATTACCTGTAAATGTGTAACAAAGTTTTAAAAAATCAATCTAGTTTAAGTCTATTCTATAGGTATCATCTTAGCTAATGTCTTACACTTTTGACTATATGCTCTTCAGACAAGCAAGTACCTCTTGTAATAGTTCCATTCTGATTGTCCTGTTTGGTCTTCAAACTTACAACACTTAATGATGAGTGAGAGAGATATATATAAGAGGAAAGTGTGCTCACAATGTTCTCTTTCTTTTCAACTTTGTTCAATGCTTCTTTCTCCACAAGAAGAATATAAAATTCTTTCTCAATCTTCATAGATAAGGTATCAAAGAAATCGCGGATTTCGATGTGAATAGATACAAAATCATCATTATCCAAAACTGCATAATCCAAACATTCTCTACACAGCCGACGATCATCATTAAGCATTACATATGTAGTTCCATAAGACTGCAAGAACCGTCATTACAAGAAAACATTGCAGTTTCTCATGAAATTTTCGCAAATAAATATCTATCAAAAATCCTTGAAAAAATTAATCATCAAAAAGTTGTTGGTAATCGTCGATGATTCTGACATCATCAAATTATTTTGAAAATTCGTCACAAGTTTTAGATACATTTGTGATGATGGTATATTCAGAGGGATCTAAACACATTTCTATTAAACATTTTAATGGATCCCTAAAGTTATAGGACCCTCAATTTATGAAACTCAATAACAATTTTTTTTATAAATATGTAAATGAATATATTGAAAATATTAATATATAATTAAACAATATATATAAGTTTTGTTAAAAGTATTATATAATAAATATTATATTGATCATAAATTATTTTTAATTTTATTTGATAGGTTTTAAAAATGTTTATATTAATTTTCATTCCATATTACTTACATATGTTAATTTTTGTAAGATAAAAACTACATATTGATAATTTTATATTTTATTGGGCCCCGAGAATCTCAACTCCGGTCCTGGGTATATTCTTCGGTCAATACCATTAAAAATCCATCGAAAATCATCTTGTAGAAAAGCTATTGAAATTCTACAATGAATTTCTGACGAATTTGTTTTTCAGACGGTCTAGCTACTTCAAACGACTTCAATCATATTTTCATCAAAAATAGACTATTTTCGACAAATTTATCACGGTTTTTTTTATAATGATTTTCTTTTTTGATAATGATTTTTTTTATAATGATTTTTTTTATAATGATTTTTCACGGTTTTGGCTGTAGAAACCAACATGTTTTCTTGTATTGTTGAAAATATAAAACGCAAAATTAAAGAACCTCTAATCTCTCACAGCTGCAACACTTAGCGGTTCCATCATCGTCATGAGAAGGACAATATTTCTCCTTCCAGAATGGATGCTCATTGTATTTTATACCTTCTTCGGTTCTAGGAATCTAGAAGAATACAATATTATACATTACATTTTACACCCCATAAATCTTCTATATAAAGAATAGGAGATCAAGGGAATGATTGGTGTTAGTATGCAAGTGACAGTAGAAAACTAAAAAAAAAATTTCTTTTCTAAATAATTAATTAATAGATTGTCTAGATTTTTCATTTTATTTTAAAAAGATAGATACTTTTATATATATATATATATATATATATATAATTATAATTATAATTTGTAGACTTTTTCATAAAATTGTGATGTTGTGGCCCATAAATTAACCATAAATTAATGTGACATAAAAAGAGAAAATTGTAATGAACATTACTATTAATTATATCATGAAAAAATGTTTAGTGCTAAATAATTAGTACATTTACAGCTAAACCCTTTCTCTTAATTCATGTGAAAATCTTTTAATGTCTATCTTTTTTTTTTTTTTTGGTCACTTTGTCTATCTTTTTAAAACATAGGAAATATCATTTTTATGGCAGTTTTACTTTACTTATTTCACATCCTCAATATACTTTTTGAAACATAATATAAACAACTGGTTTGTTTTAATAACAGTTTTTTAATCAAGCAATGACCATTATTGATTAGACTAATTAATTTCTATAACCATATATGAAAGTCAAAAGTTAAAATCACTGTGTAATATATTTAACTATGTTAGTACTAAAACTCATGAGAACAAAATATATTTACATGATTTTCGCAGACATAGCATTTCAGACGACAATGCTGCTTGTAACAGGGCTTGTGAAACTGTCTTTGTGGGTTATAAATCTGAGAAGTATTACATCAGAAAATCAAAATAATATAAACAAACCGCATGCAAGAGTAATTAAATATAATAAAATAATTAGAGCATATATTAATCTTAAAACCTCGTCCATAGCAATAGGGTTATGACAATGAAGGCAACATAAACATTGAGGATGCCAAATATCACCAAAGGCATTGATTGATATACTTCTATCTTCAATCTCACAGTTGCAACCATTGCATATGCTACAAGTAAAGAAAAAACACATATATGATTAGTCACTAGAAAGAAAAACAATTATTAACAAAAAAACCTATAAAACATACATATATATATATATATATATATCTCCATTCTCAGATTTTCATTTATTATATATGCTACAATTTAAAAAAACACACACATATATATATATATATATATATATATATATATATATGATTAGTACCAGTAGAAAAATAAATAAATAAACCCTAAAAATAAAAAATAAAATATTCTTTATAATATATATATCCACTATCATATTTGCATTTATTACATATGCTTCAAGTAAAACCATATACTCCATCAGTTTAAGAATGCCTTGTTTCACAAATTTTTTAAAATACACATATTAAATCTTCAATTATACTCCTACAAAAGTAAATTGACGGTTGATAATATGAGGTTAATTTTGGAAAATTAGTAATACAATTAGTATTGAAACTTTAAAAGGTCGATATTTAAATTTGTAACAAAAAAAAAATCTAAAACTATACTTATTTTGAAATGAAAAGAATATATATGATTAGAAGCAAAAAAAACCCTAAAAATAAAAGACCCTGATATCAAAAAATAATAAATCTTTATAAAAACATATAGATCTTCAATATCAAAATTTCATTTATTTCATATGCTACAAGTAAGGTAAAGGCATATATATGATTAGTACTAGAAGACGAAAAAAAAAAAAAAACCCTACATCAGCTCTTTATTTATTTCATATTCTACTTCGTAGATTTCAATGGCATTTTGGAGATTATCCTGCAAGTTTCAGCTCGTCAAAGTTAAAAAAACTTGGCAATAGACCACATACTTTAAAACTTGAAAATCTTTCAATTTAAATAAGCAAACAAATTAAAGAAAATAACTTTATATGGATCACGTTTGAACAAATTGAATAACCAGTTCATTTCTCTTTCTTTCTTTGAGATGGAGAGAGAGAGAGATGATAGAGGTTTCAGGTACTCTACATCAGCTCTTTATATATACATATAGATTTTTTTTTTCCTAAAATACAGAAGAACTAGAAAAAAAGGAATATAGAATATGTATTTTTTTTTTTTTTTACAAAAAAAAAAAAAGCCCATTTCTCTCTCAAGCTAAGTATCGAGAAAACCCTAAGAAGCATTGGTGGTGCCGGCGTCGCCCCATCTGTCTCCTCGATTTTTCATTCTTATTCCGTTCATCTTCTTCGATTCGTCTTGGTGTGTTGATAACTCGTTCGTTTCCGTTGTCTCCTGCTTCCTCTATTCTTCTTTGTTCTTCTGTGATTAACTTTCTGAAGCTCTTAGTTCTTCTGGCCGGCGACGAAGCCTTCTTCGAACATAACTTTTCAGGTGAGCCACCGTGTTCGCTCAAAAGCTATCGTGCCGTGAAGAAGGCTCTCTCATTGTTGCCCTGCTGCTTCTCGGTCTCGTTTGTCGAAGAAATCTGGGTCATTGTTCTTGTTTATCACATTTGGTCTCGTGAGCAGTGTTGTCAAGTCGTCACGACCAGACCTAACTCTTCAGTCATGCCTTATCAACCCCTTCCAGATCTACCGGTCTTCACTTGTATACAACTCTCTGATCACAGTAGCAAAGCCGCCACTTCTCTTTTCTGTGCCTCGACGGGTGTGGTTCTGAGGTGGTTGGTTGTATGCGTCTTGATGTGTCTTCAAGGATTTTTCTGTAGATCGAAGGATATTAATGATGCTCTACATCAGATCTGTAATGATGGAGCTTGCTGTTACTCCTTTGCCGTGAATCAAGTTACACAAAGTCTAAATTCATATATCGGTAAAGAGATTTCTTATCTCAACCTTTTCAAGCCTGAAACTATTTGTTTATCATTTCCTAAGTTCGATCAAAATCAGTTTAATAGAATCATGCGGTATCATGTCTTCTATTTTGCTGGATTTGTTGAATTTGTGAGTGCTAGGAGCAGAGTTATAAGTGCTTCCATGCTTGATGGCGGTGATGTTTACTCTGAATCATATGGTTATGTTTTTCAAATGCTTATCTCTCTGTTCGATAACCACACAAACTTTTATTTTGTGATCACCTGCCCGGTTGAAAGAATGGTGGCAATTCAATTATTGGATCCCACTGTTAGTCCTTTAGGTAACTCAAGTTTAGAGATATCTAATCAATCTTCCTCTTGCAAGGACCAAGAGAGATCAATACTATTATCATCTTCCTCTTTAAAAGAGAATATGGTTATGCGTTTCTTCCTCTCTTGGAGAGTGATATTCTCGACAAAGATGGAAACCCCCCTTCCGCTCTCCTCCTCGTGGAGAAGATTCCTTTCTCGGCCTCTCAAGTCGAAGAAATTGGAATTTTTCCAAACCTTTTTGTCATCTTGCGTAAAGGTCGTTTCGCGACCGGAAGATGCATCGAACTTCATTGAGATGATGTTCGTGGTTGTGGATTGTTTGCAAAAGTCATTCTTCAAGAAGACTTCCCCTAGTTTAGCTAAGAAAGCGGTTTCAAAGCTTAAGTCTTTCACGGATCTCAAGTTGTTTAGCCTCCTTGAATCTGACGCTATCGGTTTATCAAGCACCGCCGAGCTTGTGTATCTATCCTTGTTATGCTTTATGTTTTTCATGTTTATTTTGGCCTTTGAGCCTTCAACTCCGGATATGTCCGAAGTGTTTTATCCCTATGTAAACGTTTAATTTTGGAATGAAACATTGGTGCACAAAAAAAAAATATGTATTTTTATTACTATTTGATACTTTATTATGTTATTACATTGTCGCTGATGCTCCATTGCTATTGGTTTTTGTTTCTTTTGATTTTTGCTTCATCGGCTATATAATATTATTTGGAATCATGCTTCTCCATGAGGAGAGCCGTGCCCATTTGAATCACATATTTAAACAAATTTTTTAGAACACCAAAAATTTTAAAAAATAAAAGTAAAATTTAAATTTTCACTTCATTTTAATACAAATTTAAAACAGTTTAAAGCTAATATTTTGATAAATTAAATAAGTAACTACAATTCGGTTTTAGTTCAGTTGAAGAGTTGAACTTTTTTAAAACAATAGAAAATGGTAATTCTAACTCTTGGATTGCATATCAAATATTGTTAACAATTCATGTTGCCTCTACAAAAAGAAACTTTGCAAAATTAAAATTGGTAAATATCGTCTTCGTTAATCTATGTCACAAGACAAGCGTTAACCTCACGAGAGAAGATGAATGCTTTTACAATTATATTTATATATCGAGAATTAATACGACATCTCAATTATGTGAGTTTGATTAATGATTTTTTAGATAGAAAAATATAGAAAATAGTGCTTTAGAATATTTGATTATCACTAATTAATATGTTTTGAAATAAAATTATTATTTTATTTTTAAAAAATATGGAAGGTCATATTTTATTATTTAGCTCAAAGTCTCTACAAGGTTGAGCACGGCACTGCTATGCCATATTATCAATTATACGTCCGTAACATATGATTCAGCTTATGTATAATTATGTTGTTTTGAAACATGCAATATAATCTACCGATTTACATTGCGATTTTTTTCAACAAGATTTCCATAAATTAACACAAAAAGTTTATGCTCCAAAAATATAACACTCACAATCATTCCAAAAGTATTATAAAAATATTTTTCATCCAAAAATACCAAAAACATAACAATTTAATTTTAAGGGTTTAAAATTTAAATCTTTGGGGTTGGGTTCACTAATAGGGTAAGATTTAGTTTTGGAGGTGTAGGGTTTGAATTTGGGAATTCAAACTCTTTTAAATTTTGTGATATTTTTGGAGCAAAAATAATTTTGTATTATTTTTAGAACAAATTAAGAGTTTATGGTATTTTAGAACATACTTACATTTATTTTTCAGAATGCTCCTATTTTCAATGGTTTGGTAATTTGTTTCCTTGAATAAATTCAAAAAAATTAAAGAAGAATAATTGACATACTAATTGTTACTTTTTATGTCTTTTTATTCGTAAGGATAAAATTTGGCCTCTCGTTCTACGAATGCAATTTTTCTGATTTTGAATTATTAATTAGTTAGTCACGTTGTGGTTCAAAGATTAATGTAAAAAGAATTCTAATAATTTTAAATCGATAATTTAGTTTTTAGGGATTTTTTTGTTGTTGTTATGATTAACCCATGTCTTATTAACGTTTTTTAGTTCTTAAGATTACTTTACAAAATTTACAATGTGAACGCGGAGACAAAGAGGAAACATAAAAATGCACAAGAAGACAAAAGGTTTGGTAATTTATTACTTAAATAAGTTTAACAAATATATTTCCATGTTACAGTGAAAAGATTTTTCGTAATGATTATAAACCCATGTCTTATTGTAAAGGTATATACATATATCTTAATATTACTTAATATGAACGTGGAGACAAAAAGGAAACATAAAGATAAAACCTACAAAAGTAATAAAAATTTTTTTTATTTATTTGTTTATATATCGAACGAAGAAAATCATCATATATATATATATATATATATATATATATAATTAATCTGCATGATTTTGCTCGAGACAACTCTAGATTCAAAGCCAACCGCCTGATATGAGTTTCATCCGATTTTTACAAATTGGTTATAAATAAAATTTTGATGATCTAATCGTAAAAAAATGCCAACAATTTGATATTAATTGGAGCCACATTTCCATTCCATTTAAACCTAAATTAATTCAATTTTTGTTCTTGATTTTTTTTGTGTGTTTTCATCTTTGTTAGTGATAATGTCTTTCTCTATTTTCTGCTCTTTTTTTCAGAATATCGTCATTCCCAATGATTATAAGTCAGTGTCTTTAGATTTTAACTTGAAAATGAGGATTAACGAGAGGGAAGTACTATCTATCTTTCACCTTATCGTCGGAAGTTAAGTACTTTGCTATAAACTACTTTACAAAGCAAATAAATATCTCTCTTATTTCATTTTATCTTCTTAAATAAATAGACAAAATCAATAAATTTATGTGATTTCTAATACATGTGTCTATATCAGTTCAAAATAAATATATGAAAATTGTGTGTAAAGTGAGAAATTTTAGAATAGGGGTGTTCAATGTGGATATCGGTTCGGTTTCGATTCAGTTTTTTTGGTTTTTAGGTTTTTTGGTTTTTGAAAAATAGCTATCATATTTAAACCATATATGTTTCGGTTCGGTTCGGTTTGGACACCATCGGTTTTCGGTTTATTCGGTTTTTTTAAACCAAAAATCATATATAATATTTTATATTTATTTTTAATTTAGTAAACATGTACATATTCTTATTGATTGGTATAGTTGTACATAAAAAATGTGATAACAAGTAAAAAAACTATTTATACTAGTTCCACATTAGTTATAAAATGATAAAGTTGAAAATACAAACTTCAAAAGTTAAACGATGTCCTTACTTGTACATAAAATATTGATGAATGAAAATAAAAAACAACATAAGTTATGATAGTTTCACGCTAATTATATAGTGATAAAGAGAAAAAAATCAAAACTTAGGATGATAAGAAAATCCATAAACTATTGAACTCGCTTATAGTAATGTCAATCATCATTAGCTCTTGTCTTTTTTTCTTATAGTAACATTAGTTTTTTTTTTTAGTAAATTGTAAATCTATATATATTATATGATATATATATATATATATATATACATATTATTTAAATTAAAAATGTCGGTTTTTATCGGTTTAATCGATTTTCTCGGTTAGTATCCTTACCATATCCATTATCCATATCCATGATTTTCAAAAATATGTATCCAAACGGTTTATACGGTTTATCCAAAACCATACCATATAGCATAATTCGGTTCGGATTGGTTTTGTTCGGTTTATCCATATTGAACACCCCTATGTACAAGGATTAAGCCAAAGTTAACTTTAAAACCTTTAATATTTATTATTATATTTTTTCACAAAAGCCTTTCAATTATTTCCTAAGTTTTAATTGAGTGAAAGCGTGTAAAAAAGCACTAATCCCGACTTACAAGAATCTGAGAATCTTTATTGATCGCTCCCTCAAATTTAGGAGTGATGTAAAATGTTGTTGGTTTACATTTTTTTTATAAATCTTTTAAATTGCGAAGCTTTTGACTCATAATCTTTTGGATGTTTAGAATTAGCCGTTGATGATTTCTGTTTATATATAAGGCGTGAACTATTTATTTCAAAAAAATTCGAACTAGTAATTTTGAATATTTTTTAAAATGTTTCAACCACTAAAGTCAAAATATGTTAGTTACACGTTGGTTATAATTTTTTGTTTGTGATATATTTATATTTATGTTTGTGGTATATAGTTTCTGTATTGTTTTTTGGTTGAATCTACATTGGCCCCCATAAGTCTTTTTTCTAAGTACTTTGTTTTGATGTTAGATGTTTATTTAATAGTTATTTTTTTCTCCACCAGACAAAAAGGAGATAGTATCTTAATCTTCATGTCTAAGCTTTCGAAGAAATCACGGATTTTAGTGTGGAAAGATAATAAGACCGTAAAGAATTAACATTACACGTAAGAAAATATATTAAAAAGTAAGGTGGGGTTTTTGTATTGTTAAAAGTAAAAAATCTTTAATCTTTCACAGCTACGTTTCACTGAATAGATGCACTTTGTATATGATACCTTCCTCGGTTCGAGAAATCTGAGAGAATCATCTTCATTTATCACTGTAATAACAGATCAAGTCTTTGGCTTGTTGGGACCATAATTGAGAATATACTTACCTTCAGTTTGGATGACTGAGCCCAAGGCTGGGCATAATATCCGAATCCGAACCCAAAACCGATCAAAAAAATCAGGTTTGGATTGGGTTCAGGTTTAGTAAAATATCCGAATAAAATATTATCAGAATGAAATAATCGAAATTTATTCATAAACTTAAATTTTTTAATAGTAAGTCTATTTGAAACAATATATATAGCAAAATATCTACCATATGAAGACCGATTTTACTAATTTTCTCAAAGATTGTAAGAGGAATGGTCATCTTTAAACAACGAAAACGAATGCAGAGAAATTCAAATTACCCCTAGTTTTATGTCAGAACAATGACATAAAATCCTTGTGCACAACATCACGTCCCCAATTCCTCTATATTACATATCGATTAATACTTTTTTTCTTTCTTTTGTCGATTTCTCTTCTTTCTTCTTTAGTTTTTTTTAGTTTTTTTGTGATATTCACAATCCTCTCAATTTTCAAAGTCTCCTCGATATGTGACTTCGAGAAATTCACAATCACATATATTGTTCGGTTGTATTTTATCATAACTGAAGATCTTTTGCATATAATTTTATTTGATTTCCAATATTACAGAAACTAGAATTTATCACACCGATTAATGGTGGAGAAAATGGTAATCATTCTATTAATTCGGGTTATTTCGGATCATTTCGGATATTTATATCTGATTTCAATCCAAAAATCTAAAACTGAATTAAAAAATCCAAAATATATGCAAATTCGATCCCGAACCCGAACCGAACCCGAGGATAACCGAACCGAATCTAATTCGAAGTCTTAAAATACCCGAATGGATTCTATAATCGAAAATCCGAAACCCGAACCCGATCGGATTTGGATATCTGAACACCCAATCCTACTGAGCTGCTTGTAGCAGAACTTGTAAAGCTATTTTTTTAGTTATAAATCTTATGAGTTTTACATCATAAAGAAAAATAAACAATTTATAGGAATAAATCTAATACTTCCTCCGTTCATGAATATTTGATGTTTTGAATGTTTCACACATATTATTAAAACTAACTTTTATTTTTTCTAATACTTATTCATTGGTTAATAACACTAAATATCATCTCTCTATTCTCTATTGATTAAAAATAAAAGTAAAGTTAAGAATTGTGAAGTGTGATTTTTCGATACTATATATATATATATATATATATATTAATTTTAAATTGAAACATCGAACATTGTAGAAATAAAAGAAAAGTTAAAACATCATCTTTTTAGAAACGGAGAAAATGTACTTTAACAAATCAAATTCAAAATTAGTGCATGTATTAATCTTAAAACCTCGTACATATCAATAGGTCTGTGACAAAGTTATAAGCGTATCAAAACAATGGACCAAACTTTTAAACTTTAAATCTTTCAATTTATGTATAAAAAATTTATAAATACTTAAAGTTATATAGTTTTTTTACTAGTAATATTACATATTTATATTTTTTATTAAATACTATTATTTAGTAAATAATTTAAAATAATTTTACCAAAACATAACTAGTAAATATTTAAATGAACGTAATTTTTTCACACAACTTTGAAATAAAACAGAAGTAAAACAAAATCTATTTGGTTATAAAATTGAAATAAAAGAACTATCCACTTGTATAGAAAGAGAGTGGCACGCGTCGCACAAAAAAGTGCCCAAGGACGAATCTAACACTGAAGATTTGTGGGGGCATAATTACATATCAACAAAATAATAATAATAATAGATACATATTTTAAATTTGTATTAATTTAATATTTACTTTAGTTTAAAAATTTAGTGTTTTTAAAAGAGGTGGATGCATGCATGTGCAACACTGTATATCTCATATTCTCATGTAAAGATTTTCACTAGAAGTCAAGTGACATGACATGATAGTGACATCTCTTGACCACAGAATCTCATGAGATTAAAGATGCTTAATTCCACTTTTAAAACCCAATTATAGAGTTAAAGAAGATGAAAGGAGTAAGTGGGCTACACACAAAGACTTCTTGATTATCTCCTTTCACTTCACTAATCATATCATTCATATGGCAAATGAACTTTTTGCATATTTCTTCTTATAATTAACATAAAAATTGTGTGCCATGAAAATCATACCAGAAGAACCAAAGTAGAATACAGTTCCATTTAAACCTTTTCTCTCTTAAAATTTAATATACTAAACATAAAATACAAAAGATGCAAACAATATCGACAATTGATTTTCAATTTTGAAGAATAAATCTCGGTCCAACGTTTTTGGGTGTTCTACACAAATCCGAAAATATTCCCTTATAAATCTGTCAAAATTTGTTTTAATAAATTAACTATCGATATGGTTCAAAAATAAAATGACAAAAAATAAAATATTTAGTTAAGATATATTAAAATTTGTTTACCACCTTAAAACCTCAAATAAATATTAGTTTTACAAAAATATAATTTATAATATAAAAGTTTAACAAAGTATCCTTAATTCAATAAAAATGTTTTTTTATTTCAATAAAATACTCTTTTATTTTTATATAAAAAAAATTACTTCAAAAAAATATTCTTATGCCCTAATCAGTTGTTTCACTTTCTTATGCTCTGAACCGATCTTGACTATACTAACGAATAACATTTACATCCTTGAAGTTGGAAGGCTAGATATATGCTTAATTTTTGTATTTGTAAATGATAACTAATTGAACTTTTTTCAATTTATTTCTTTTATGCTCGTTTTTTTTTCCTTCAAAATATCATTCACAATGATTATTGGTCAATTAATGTCTTCATCATCAGAAAAACGTGAGACAAAATAAATGAAAAACGTAAAAAGCAATAAATAATGGGGATCATAAAAGATCGAACTCTTTTCTGTATGCTTAAATTTTTATTTTATTTTTATGCTTACATGTTTATTCAACCAAAATGCTACTTTAACCTAATAGTCACATGCTACAAACAAAAAATGTATATACACCATTCGTTTTATTTTAAGTATGGTTTAATTTTTTCACAAATTTCAAATAAAAACTTTTTGTTTTATCATTAATCAAATTATTTGATTCAAATTATTAATAAGCTAAATATATAGAGATAAAACTAAAACATTTGTATTAAGAAAATAGAAAGAAACTGCAAACTGTTAATTATTTCTTTTATAATCAACGAATGTTTGTGGAATTTCCTCTTCCATTAATCGTCCAATATATAATTAACTATATGCAAAAAAAATTGCAAATTGTATTTGTCGTTGAAGCATAAATAAACAGCGAAGACTTATGAGCATTTAATGAAAGTATTGGAATATACTCTCCGAGATATAAGGAGGAGATATATTCAGTAGATATTGTTGATAGTTATCGTTAAGATATGATTCAAAGTAATCTCTATAATGTCGATATATATACTTTTACAGATGAATAAGAAAAGCAGAACCTTTCATATCTTCTATTAGATTTTACATGGTATCAAAGCTTTATCAAGCTTCTTGATCTAATCGATTCTTGGTTCTCTCTACTTTTTTTCTTCCTCTTCTTTGACCTTCAGAAATCGATTTTTGTTTATCGTTTTCTTCTTCTCCTTCATAAATGTCTGAAGTCGTTTCAACCAATACACGCCGGACAATTTCTCCCTATGATCTATCGGCCAGAGATAATCCAGGTGCTGTAATCTTAAAACCCTTGTTGAACGGACAGAATTATGATGATTGGGCCTTTAGCCTACGGCTCGCCCTAAGTTGCCGAAAGAAGTTCGGCTTTGTTGATGGAAGCATAACAAAACCGGATAAAGATCATCCGGATTATGAAGATTGGTTAGCTAACAACCATCTTATCGTCACATGGATAAAGCTTACTATCGAAGATAAACTTCGATCTAACATTTCGCACAGAGAGAATGCGAAATATTTGTGGGATCTTCTTAAACGACGTTTCTCCAATAAAAGCGGTGCTCGGTATCAAAAATTGTGCGCTGCTTTAGCTAACTGTCGTCAAATGAACTCCACTATTGATGATTATTTTGGACGATTGACGAAAATATGGGATTCAATGCAAGAGTTCTTTCCCAGTAAAACTTGTCAATGTTCAAAGTGTGAGTGTGATTTAGTGACTGCCAAAGAACAAGAAATTGATCAGATGAGGGTTCATGATTTCTTTTTTGGCCTTGATGAGATTCACGGGACAGTGAGACAGCAGTTATGTGCTCAAACACCTGCTCCGACGCTTGATACAGTGTATCAAACTTTGGTCCAAAACGAAACTGTACTTTCTAATTCACGAAAAGAACCCGAAGCAATGAGTTTTACAGCTCGGATTCCTTCAACTCTGTCCCGAACCAGACCTGAAAATGGTACTCGCGATTTCTCACTTACCTGCACCAGCTGCGGCCGTAACGGCCATGATGCATCGCGATGCTTTCGGACGATTGGCTATCCGCCTTGGTGGGGTGACAGACCTCGTGGGAAGCTTCAAGATGTTAAGAGTCCAAGTTCAGGTCCTCGTCAGTCCATTCCTCGCATCAATGCAACTCAGATTGTTCCACCAAGCTCTCAGGTTCAAGCACATGGGGTCACTCTCACAGATGTAGATCGTGAAGGAATTAGTGGATTCTTCGATGCTCAATGGAACACATTGCTGCGTGTTTTCAAACCAGAAACTGCAGATAATTTGAGTGGTAAGTATAATCGCTGGATACTCGATTCCAGTGCAATGCACCACGTGACCGGTTCTCTTGATCTACTTGAGAATCTTTGATCTGTCTCTCCTGTATCTGTCCTATTACCAGCTGGACGATGTGTCCTTGCGTGTAAACAGGGCACTGCTAAACTTACCTCTACCTTAAGTTTACAAAATGTTTATTTTGTTGATGGCTTTCACATGAACTTGATCTCTTTTGGGCAGTTGGTTACAGAGAATTATTTTGTTGGTCAGATTATTGACAAACTCATTATCTTGCAGGACCGCACCTCGAGGACGCTGATTGAAGCGGGTGAGTGGATCGGTGAAGGGCTCTACCACTTCAAGGAAATAGAGACTATGTTGACTGCTCAGACTGCGACTGTGACTAACCGTGAGTTGTGGCATCTTTGTCTCGGACATCCGTCTCCTCGGGTTGTGGATTTGTTGCCATGTTTTTCTGGTTTACCTAGGACTAGTACTGTTAAGGATGATTGTGAAATTTGTTTTCGGGCGAAATAAACTCGTAATACATTTCCCATTAGCGATAATAAAGCTTCCTTTATTTTTGATTTGGTACATTGCGACTTATGGGGTCCCTATAGGACTACGTCTTTGTGCGGCTCCCGATACTTCTTAACACTTCTCGATGACTGCTCCCGGGCCTTATGGATTTATCTCCTTCTTGATCAATGTTTAGTTGGCTCTACTTTGAAGCAATTATTTGCTCTTGATACTCACAATTTCAGAAATCGGTTAAAGTCTTGTGAGCTGATAACGGTACTGAATTTATGGCACTATCCTCTTATTTTCGAGAAAATGGAATTATCCATGAAACTTCCTCCGTTTATACTCCCCAGAAAAATGGACGGGTCGAATGTAAACATCGCCATGTCCTCAATGTTGCTCGCGCTCTTCGGTTTCAGGCTTCACTTCCTATTGAGTTTTGGGGCAAATGCATACGTACTGCCGGTCATCTTATCAACCGGACTCCATTCAAACTTTTACATGGGAAAATGCCTTTTGAGGTTGTTTAAATCTCACCATCATTTGATCATCTTCGAATATTTGGCTGCCTATGCTTTGCACGAAATGTTGATCATCATGGTGATAAGTTTGCCTCTAGAAGTCGAAAATGTATGTTTATTGGCTATACATATGGAAAAAGAGGCTGGAAACTCTTTGATTTAGAGACTGAAACTGTTTTCATCTCTCGAGATGTTGAGTTTTGTGAAGATAAATTCCATTATTCTTCACTTACCTCTGAACCTTCCTCCTCATCACTGCAACAGGAACTTTCTACTCTTCCTACGGCTTTATATGATGATGATTTTGTCCCGGTTCAACAACTTGTTTCTCCATCTTCGCCTGTTCATCTCGCTGAATCTGTTGCTAGAACATGTCCGATACAAGACCTGCAACTTCCCGAACCAGTTGCTGAAACTGATTCTTCTTTACCGGATTTGCAACTCTCTGAATCTGTTGCTGAAACCGGTGCTGAAACTGGTCCTTCTCTTGTTGTTGATCCTGTTCTTGGTCGCGGACAACGCCTTAAAACGTTAGCTCTTAAGCTCTCCGATTACGTCATTAACACATTCTCTCTCTAGCTCTTCACCTTGCTCACCTCAACCAATAGCGACCTCAGGTAATCCTTATCCTCTGTCTTCTTATTTTTCTAGTGACCGTCTTTCTTCTTCTCATCTCAGCTATGTTCACGCTTTGAATGTGGCTGTTGAACCACGGTCTTATAAAGAAGCTTTAGCTTCTGATGAATGGCGGAAGTCAATGCATAGTGAATACTCTGCTCTTGTTGACAATCATACTTGGGATCTTGAAGAACTTCCACCTGGAAAACGAGCTCTCTGATGCAAATGGGTCTTTCGCATTAAACACAAATCCGATAGCACTGTGGAACGCTATAAATCTCGCATACTTGTTCTCGGTAACCATCAAGTGGAAGGGCTCGATTATAAAGAAAATATTGCACCAGTTGCAAAGATGTCTACGGTGAGGATATTTCTTGACGTTGCTGCTAAAATGAAACTCGAAGTTCATCAGATGGATGTTCATAACACGTTTCTCCATGGAGATCTTCTTGAAGATGTCTGGATGAAGTTGCTTCCGGGTTTCACTAAACCAGCTGATAATCGTGTCTGTAAGCTGCAAAAGTCTCTTTACGGGTTGCGTCAGGCACCTCGTTGTTGGTTTGCTAAGCTTCATTTAGCTCTTTTGGCTTACGGTTTCTCTTAATCCAAGTCTGATTATTCTTTATTCAGCTATATATCCTCTGATGTCTCTCTTCAGGTGCTGGTTTATGTCGATGATTTGATCATTACTGGTAGTACTTCCGCTATGATTCAGCGTTTCAAAGTTTATCTTTCTACATGTTTTAATATGAAAGATCTAGGACATTTGAAGTACTTTCTCGGGATCGAGGTTGCTCGAAGTCCCGCAGGCATTTATCTGTGTCAGCGAAAATATGTTCTTGACATCATCTCTGAAGATGGTCTCTTGGGATGCAAACCGGTTGGTTTTCCTATTGATCAAAATCACCGTTTAGCATTAGCATCAGGTCCGGCATCGCTGAGCCCGATCGTTATCGCCGTCTTATTGGGAAGTTCATTTATCTTGGCGTCACTCGTCCTGATCTTGCCTATGCTATACAACTACTTTCTCAGTTTATGCAACATCCTAAGGAAGATCATTGGCAAGCTACTCTTAAGGTTGTTCGATATCTGAAAGGGACGGTTGGGCAAGGCATCTTGTTGAGTGCGACATCTCCTCTTCAAATTACTGGATGGAGTGATTCGGATTGGGCCGATTGTCCCAAGACTCGCCGTTTTTTATCTGCTTGGGTCATTCAACTCGGCGACTCACCTATTAGTTGGAAAACGAAGAAGCAGCGTGTTGTTTCTCGTTCTTCTGCCGAGGCGGAATATCGTGCTATGGCGGACACCACTTGTGAGCTCAAGTGGATTAAAGGCATTCTTCAGCCGTTTGGTATTGATCATTCGAAACCTATGGTTCTATTCTCTGGTAGTCAATTTGCTTCGCATATTAGTGCCAATCTTGTATTTCATGAGCGTACCAAACACATGGAGATGGATTGCCATTTTATTAGAGATGATATCGATGCAGGCATTCTACAGACCGGTTATGTTCCTACTCAACAACAACTGGCTGATATTATGACAAAGGCATTAGGACGAAAGGAGTTTGACTTGTTTAGGTCCAAGTTGGGCATTCATAACATTCATGCTCCAACTTGAGGGGGGGGGGTATTGGAATATACTCTCCGGGATATAAGGAGGATATATATTCAGTAGATATTGTTGATAGTTATTGTTAAGATATGATTCAAAGTAATATCTGTAATGTCGATATATATATACTTTTACAGATGAATAAGAAAACCAGAACCTTTCATATCTTCTATTAGATTTTACAGAAAGTATATCACAATGTTGCAAATCCTCACAAGAAGATTAGTGTCTGTCCAACGTTTTTGGATATCTTATACAAAATCCAGAAAATGTGACTCTTATATATATATATATATATATCAAATATTTTTTTAAATAAATTAACTTGACGGTTCGTTATGGTTCAAAGATTAAAGTGAAAAAAACAAAAAATATATTTAAAACCTATTAAAATTGATTTACCATTTTACAACCTCTTATGAATATTATTTTTACAAAAAACCTATAATTTATGTTACTTATGATATATTTTTTAAAAAATTTCACCAAAATATCCTCCATTTCAATATAAATGTAATTTTATTTCAAGAAAATACCCTTTTATTTTTAAAAAAATGCTCTTTAATTTCAACAAAAATATATTCTAGATGTTGGTGTTTTAATCAGTGGCTTCACTTGTTTATGCTCTGGACCGGTCCTGCAGAAGACTGACATGCATTTTTAGTAAATTTACATAAATATGAGTAGAATAAAAAGNACAAAAATATATTCTAGATGTTGGTGTTTTAATCAGTGGCTTCACTTGTTTATGCTCTAGACCGGTCCTGCAGAAGACTGACATGCATTTTTAGTAAATTTACATAAATATGAGTAGAATAAAAAGTTTTTTTGGCAATGTTTCAAGTACCATTAATCTCAAATTTGTTAATTTAATTAAGGGTAGATAAATTAACAAGCAATGTTTAATTAACTCTACTCACTGAATCTATGTTTTGTAAATTTTCTACACCAATTTGGATTTAAGATCCGGCTCAATTTTAATATAAGTTGTTGAAAAAAAAAAAAAAAAAAACATTTAACTATAAGTTTCGGGTGTGAACAAGAAAAAAACTATTTAGTTTCTATAGAACATGGTTGAATTCTCATTGACGTATATTGCCCCCTTTAGGTTTTCCCTTTTCACTTGTTCATTGTGTCCAATGTCCCATGTTTTTCGAGTGATATTTATTAGTCATTCTGTTTCTAATTCAAATCATTTATATACGAAAAAGTTGGATAATAGGATACTAAAATCTTGTATAATCTATTAAAAAAATTATAAATATGTTAGTATCTAGGTTCATAAATATATATATATATATATATATATATACATATATATATATATATATGATCAATGGTAAATTGTTTGTTAATGATATATTATAAATTATTTATGTAAATGGCGAATTATTTGTTTGAATGAAGAATGATTCATGTGAATGAAAAATTATTTGTATGAATGATTGATGTGCATCAACAAACATACATATTTTTCAAATAAAAAGTAAGAGTATTTATTCTCCAAAATAAAAATACGTAATTTACAGAAATACTATTTATATATTTACTTGTTTGTTTTCTAACTTTTGTTTTTTTCTTTCACTTATGGGTTAAGAAGTATATAGTTTGATCTTTGATTTTTCTTATCGGTTAAATATTATTTCAGTCGAATAACAATATCCAATTTCTCACATGTCTAGTAATAGCTAGGTTAGTTATTGTTTTTAGAGGAATTCTTTGAAACACCAAAAAAAAAGTTTAAATTTCAAAACTACGACACATTCCCAAAAGTTCAAAAAAGTGAATTTAAAGAGTTTCAAATTTAAAAATTTTGTATTTGAGCTCACTAAATATAGTTTAAGGTTTAATTTTGAACGGGGGTATGGTTTGGTTTTGGGGTTTTAGTGTTTACATTTGAAGTTATTATTTCAAATTTTGTGGTATTTTTGGAACAAAAATATTTTTGTGTTATTTTTTTAAAACAAAATGTGGTATTTTTGGAACTTATAAGAATGTGTGATATTTTTGGAATAAACCTAGTTTTGGTGGTATTTTTTTTAAATATTCCTTTTTATATATATGTTTCAAGAATAATGAATGAACTACACATTTTTTGAACAAAATTATCGGAGTAAACGCTCACCAAAAAAAAATATCGGAGTAAATAATAGGTTTGAATTATTTGTATTTTTGAATGCTGAAGATATATCAAATTAGAAGAAAAAATCTGGCCAACATTATTTGTCCCTTTATCAAAGAAAAAAAAAACATTATTTATCCCTCAATGCAGGGAGTCTGGTCACGGTTGGTCCCAGCTCATAATCAGCCGGATTTTTTTAGTCAAGATCTTCTTGAGTGGATTTATACGAATGTGGGATGGGAAAAGACTCGTGGTCAACTTTATTCTCCATACGTTTTTGGCGGGTATGAGAGTGGATATGTGGTTATGTTTTTGGAGAGGTTCATAAATATATAGAAAGAGTTAAATTTCTAAAAGATTTAACTCGAGAAACAAGAAAATCTCATGCGGAATTCTATAAATCGGATCCGAATGTAAGGAGAGTTACGGCCATGATCTGCTGAAAGAACCCAAGCAGCATTTGAGTTACAGTAAACACATATGGAGCTTCAAGAAGTTCATCACAACTAGCTACAACGGAGGGTCGTTTCGGTATAGTAGAATTATGAGATATTTATTATGGCCGTTTGTCTGTATGGGATAATGATTTTCGAAGGACAATATGTGAAATGGATTCAAGTAGTGTAGTGGAGTTACTAACTACACAGGTGATTGATTCTCATCCATTGTCGTTTCTAGTGCGATTGAATCACGGCTTTGTATTTAGAGATTGAATAGTCAAGTTCACTCATGTTTACAGAGAAGCAAATCGAAATGCTAATGGTTTAGTTAAATTTACTTTTTCTTTGCTTTTAGAGTTTTATAATTTAGATTTGGTTTTGTTTTATTCTCTTCGGAGGATTTGTCACGAACGTTCCTGATTTCGAAAAACATTTTTTGTGAATTTTTTTATTCTTTATTCTTTAATAAATTCATAGGAAGTTTTTCTCCCAAAATAAAAATCAACATTGCTCAATATATTTATTCGTTCTTAGTTTAGAAATTGTCAATAACAAAATTTTAGTGATACATATATATTCTTAATGTATAACTAAATAGTAGCAATGTTGATAATTTTTTGTGATAAATATTATGTTGGCCAATTGTTGTTACTTTCAAATATATCATTTTGTAGTTTTTTAAAAAAAATTTGAAAAATTTTCTAAATTATTTTTTTCATTCTATAATTTTGCTTATGTAAATTTTTATATTTTAAAAAGTAAATATTAATATTACTATTTTGTAATGGGTCTTCGGAATTTCAGAACATACTCTTTTGTAAATGTAAAAAAAATAAAAAAATACAAAGACATAATTATATTTAGAGGATATCTATATTAATTTTATAAAGGAGTGCTCAATTTCGAAAAAATAAAATTGAAGTGAATCAAATCATATAATATGGTATGATGTGGATAAATCATATAAATCGTTTGGATATATTTTTATAAAAAATATGTATATATATATAATATATATATATTAATTGAGAAACCGGATAAACAGTACAAATTGATAAAATTTAATAAAATATAAATATTAAATATTTACCCACTAGATGATTTACATTAACAACTAAAACTAAATATAAAAAATAGGTGACACACATCTTGGTACTCGAAAGTGCTCCCCATAAGCTTTTGCTTCCTTTTTTTTATCCGTCATATCTCACTCTCTTGAATATATATCTTATAACAAAATTAGTTTTTAATTTTTAAGATTTGATTTTTAATTTTTTATCATTTTATAAATACTTTTATCAAACCGTTATACATTGTACACTATACAAATCGCCCATGATTTTGAATAAAAGTTAAATAAACTGTCAATCGAACAATATATAAGTGTATTCTCTGTTATTATTCATTGTCAAAGATCGATACATATATATATACACATATATTGTTGAGATCTCCTAATATTGTTAAGATATGACAGAATCATATTGTTATGATATACTTATATCCTAATACTCCCCCTCAAGTTGGCGGTGAAGATTTAGAACCCCCAACTTGGGTAATAGGTGATCGAACTGCGAGCGCCCAAGAGGTTTGGTAAGAATGTATGCCAAATGGTCTTGTGTTCGGACGTGTTGAAGAGAAATGAGACCATCTTGATAAGCATCCCGAACGTGATGACAGTCGGATTCAATATGTTTGGTGCGCTCATAAAAAACCGGTTTACTGGCGATATGAATCGCTGCCTGACTATCACAATAAAATTTAATAGGCTGAGGATGAGGAATGTTGAGTTCTCCTAACAGCTGTTTCGTCCACTTAATCTCTGATAAAGTGGCAACCATAGCGAGATACTCCGCTTCAGCTGAGGATGCCGAAACAGTTTGTTGTTTCTTCGTTTTCCAAGCAATTGGAGAACCATCCAACAAGACAACATAAGATCTGAGAGAGCGACGGGAGAGAGGACACGAAGCCCAATCCGCGTCACAATATACCTTGAGTTGAAGAGTGATGTANAAAGCCAACTCCGAGCCGGATTCGACGAGGCCAAGATAGCTCGATCACCCGGCTCGATCACAGCTCGAGCCCAGCTCGATCACAGCTCGAGCTGCCCAGCTCGATCATAGTTTAAGCCCAGCTCGACCACAGCTCGAGCCCAGCTCGACCACAGCTCGAGCCCAGCTCGAC
>OVBE01004184.1:0-17074 GCA_900406425.1 Iberis pinnata | reverse complement strand
TAAATTTTTTTTAAGTAATATATATATATATATATATATATATATATATATATATATATGTATATAACGGAAGTTTAGAACAATAGCAAAACTCAAATTTAAAATCATAAAGGACCCAAGACACAAAAATAACTTTTAATTAATATAGTATACATTAGTTAGCTTAATCGCAGATTATTAATTCACATAATCTTTCTTTAATAACCACAAGTTTTGTTGTTGAATCTATCTTTAAATTCTGAAATTCGTAGTTAATCATAAATTTCCTCTGTTTTAAAAGATGAATGTTTTGGATCATTCTTTTTTTGTTGTTGTTGGAATACATATTCTGAAATCACTATTTTTGCGTTTTGCCATATAAAAATCACGATTCGTTCAAAAGCTTAAATTTTATCCCCGTAAAAAAGTCGTGATTTCGTTATACTACAAACTCAAACTCGTGATATATAATGGAATTCTGTTGAAAAGATATAATAATAAATTCTTAAACAGAAGAGAAAACGAGAGATTGGATTGCACGTAACAACTCTTAAAAATCCCATTTTATAACTGATTACATTAATAAAATTACATATTCATAATTAGTTCGTCTTTTCGTATTCCCTAAGCCGAAATATATGAACTCATTAAATTCTTTTTTTTCGGTATAACGAACACCATTAAATTCTCATTTATCTCATATCGATGCAAACAACAAAACCCCAAAAACAAAAAAACGGTGCAATTTTTTTATTAATTTAGGAAAAAAATATTAAAAAATAAATAAATGCAAAATTCATTGCTCTAACGCCTTCTCAAACACATATCTTTCATTTTCATTTCAACAACAAAGCCATTTCATGCGACTTACCTCCTCCCTCCACGTGATTCTCTCTCTAAATTTTAACCTTATAACGTTTTATTATCAATTTTTACATAAAATAATAATCATTTTAATATCGACGTTTCTCTTCCCATGCAGAACGCATTTATTTAACGCTGCCAAAAATTGCATGTGGCTTTATATATAGTTTCATATGTATCTATATATATTTATAACTTCTCCATTGTTCTTTCCAAGTGCTTCTCTCTTTATACCTCAAAAAGTACTCTTCTTATCATATAATTCCTTTTTTTTTTGTTATTATTGTTGGTTCCTACCTTGTTTAGGATTTGAAAAGAAATAAAAGTACATCAAAAGAAGAAAAAAATAAATGGAGTTGATGAAGTTTGCATCAAAAGAAACGAGCTATTGTATGGTCGCACTACCTGCCGTTTTTGGATCACAAAACCTACACGATGTTTCACTCTTTGGCTATCTTTTCCTCGCCTTAGTATCTCTCTCTATACTCACATGGGTTCTTGCCGGAGGCGGTGGCTGCGCATGGAAGAACGGTCGTAACAACTTTGGTCGGCTCAAGATTCCTGGTCCTCGTGGCATACCAATATTTGGTAGCCTTTTAACTCTCAGCCGTGGCTTGGCTCATCGTTCGTTAGCCGCCATGGCTTGGAGCCGAGCTAACACTCAGCTTATGGCTTTTAGTCTCGGCTCGACACCGGTTATCGTAGCTTCTGAGCCGAATACAGCTCGTGAGATTTTGATGTCACCTCACTTCGCGGACCGGCCGGTTAAGCAGTCGGCTAAAAGCTTAATGTTTAGTCGAGCCATAGGTTTTGCGCCGAACGGGGCTTATTGGCGCACGTTAAGAAGAATCGCAACGACTCATCTATTCGCTCCAAGGCGTATTTTAGCGCACGAAGCTGGACGCCAGCTAGACTGCGCCGAAATGGTGAAAGCTGTATCAGCTGAGCAAAACGGTGTCGGATCTGTCGTTTTGAGGAAACACTTGCAATTAGCCGCATTAAACAACGTCATGGGAAGTGTTTTTGGGAGAAGATACGACCCTAAGACTCAAAAAGAGGATCTTGAAGAGCTTACATCAATGGTTAGAGAAGGGTTCGAGCTTTTAGGTGCTTTTAATTGGTCTGATTATATACCATGGCTCGGTTATTTCTACGACCCGGATCGTTTAAACCAACGTTGCTCAAATCTCGTCCCTAGAATCAAAACCTTCGTCAAGAGAATCATCCAAGAACATCGAGTTAATTATAACTCTGAAAGTAAAAGAGAAATTGGAGATTTCGTTGATGTATTGTTATCATTAGATGGTGATGAAAAGCTTCAAGAAGATGACATGATCGCCGTTTTATGGGTAAGTTCGTATAAAACATTAAATTTAACGGTATATATCTAACGGTCCAATCCGTAACGTTTTTTTTCCTGCATTTATTAAATTTATTTTATTGTTTTGTTTAATAAAATAGGAGATGATATTTAGAGGGACAGATACAACGGCGTTATTAACGGAATGGACCATGTCGGAGTTAGTACTGAACCCTAACGTACAAGTCAAGCTAAGAGACGAGATCAAAACGGCCGTGAGCGACGACCGTGCTGACTTCGCAGATGCTGACCTGGCAAAACTCTCGTACTTGAACGCAGTTGTGAAAGAAACTCTAAGATTGCATCCACCTGGTCCGTTATTATCGTGGGCCCGTCTTTCCACGTCAGATGTCCAACTCAGCAACGGTATGGTGGTTCCAAAGGATACTACTGCTATGGTTAACATGTGGGCTATAACTCATGACCCGAAGTTATGGTCCGAACCATTAAAGTTTGACCCGGATAGATTCTTGGGAAGTGGTGACGTGGACATTCGTGGTGGGGATCTAAGGCTAGCACCGTTCGGAGCAGGGAGGAGGGTTTGTCCGGGGAAGAACATGGGTTTAGCTACTGTGACTCGGTGGGTGGCTGAGTTAGTGCGAAGGTTCGAGTGGAGTCAAGATCAGACCGAACCAGTTGATCTTAGTGAAGTCTTAAAGCTTTCTTGTGAAATGAAGTATCCGTTACGTGCCGTTGTAACGGAAATATTTTAAGTTTAGGGGTTTGACTTTTTGTCAACTTTTTTAATTTATTTATTATTATCGTGATTTTTATATTTACGTATTTCTTTTTTGTTTTTCAAGAGATCTTTGGATTGCTTAATGCTTCTCGTTTTAGTAAATCTTATTGAGACTTTTTTTTAGTTAGTGATGTAGTGATTAAGATTCGGCTTGATATTTCTCCTTAGTATATTTGCGTCTAAATGAATGGAGTAATTATGTAATGACTAAGAGGATATATATCAATTTTGGTCATTTTTTTTTGTTATCTACTTACTTTGATTAATATAAATTTCTCTAAAAATGGAACTCTATATTTGCACAAGATATTTTTACGATCAACAGAAACAAAACAGGATGGGACGGGGAAAAAGACACTGAGATGGTTGTGCTTTAATTATAATTTGGACGATTTTGATCAATTTGGTACATCTATTTGGTCATTTATTTCCGAAAGTGATGTTGTCATGTCGTAATAAGTGAGGATATACAGAGGCAATTTTCTATGTCAATTGAATATCGATCCATAATCATTATCTAAAACCAGGGGCGAAGGCACCTTTACGGCTTAAGGATGTTTGTCCACCACTTTTAATATATTTAAGCTAAAATTTGTATTTGCACCATCACAAAATATTAGTGCTACATTAGTATTATGAAATATCATAGAATCTTATAGTTTAAAGATTTGGTTTTATCTTTCAAAAGTTTTTTCCATCTTAGGTAGTTTATTATTTGGCTTTTACCTTATATAGATAGATGACTCAAGATCATTAATAAAAAAACATCCACACCGTTATCGTATGTTCATTGGCCGGTTTATTCACTTTATACATACTCGTCCTAATTTAGCCTAAGTTGTGTATGTGCTCACTCAGTTTATGCAGGTTCCGAATGAGGCTCACATGGCTGCCGCCTTACGTGTTGTGCACCATATCAAAGGAACTATTAGGCAAGGCATTTTGCTTTCTTCTTCCAATGGCTTGTCACTTTTAGTTTATTGTGACTCCGATTAGGCATCTTGTCCTCTCACCCGTCCTTCTTTTAGAGCGTTCATTGTTTTCCTTGATGGTTGATATATAACAAAGTTTTTCCGTGTCAATGTAGACTATGTAGTATAGTGGTCTATCACACTTACATGCCATTGTAGTATAGATAGGTGTCAATCCAAATGGGTGTGATGCTAACACTCTAGATGCACATGGAACTACTAATTCAAGCTAAATAAGAAAAAAGAGTTTTACTAACAGTTCCTAAATGAAAAGATCATAGCAAATATGTATTAGGTTAACAGGAAACGAAAGCAAGCATGCAAAAATAGAAAACTAAAGATAGATAGCAAGTGGAACTAGAGAAGGAAAGTAAAATGGGTAAAAATGCAATCAAATGGTAAGCAGTTCCTAAGAATGGAGGTAATAGATCAATGATCCTCCATGTACTCCCTAGACACCTAACATACCTCAGAAAATGAGCTAATCCCTAGACAGCATATTCATATGCAACCAAGTCCAATCTCTTGATAAATGGACTCATCCTAAGCAATCACCAGACCTAACTCTCGTTAACGGTACACTACCTAGCAGGCATGACGAACCAATCTACTAAATCCAATGATCACCCTAGACATATAATCTCTTAGGCTAGGTATACAAATCTCTGAAATCACCATGTTCAGGCATTTCATTAAACACCTTCTGAGTGTTGAGATGCCTAATATCATATTTCAATTGATCATAAAAAAATCATCATGAAGACCAATGAAACATAAGGGATCTAAATGCAATCAAACTTATGAGCCTAGGAAGACCTAGAAATCAACACCAGTCTACCTCATCCTCAGGAACCTAAAGGAACTACTCACTGCGCATGTTGGGTGCAAAACCAGAAAAACAGGAAAGCATAACTACTAAGTAAGACATTAAGATCAAAAGTCAAACTATGAAGAACATCAAAAACACTAAATCTAAAAACATGATGAAGATGATGAACAAAACAAAAACCAAAAATGCATAAGATGAAGAAGAAGAACAGCAAGAACACTAACCTAAAAAAACAGAGTTTTAATGGAACAGTAGCAAAACCATAAATAATGATCAACATAAAAACAAGATTAAGAGCATAAAACAGTCAATCAACATGCACCAAATAGTTCATAACCTAAATCTAAGCATGAAAATGAAGAAATTAGAAGATAAACACAAACTTAATCAAAATTTTGGGTTTGAACATGAAGAACAACAAAGCAAAACAGAGAGAATATTAAACCTAAGAACAAACCCAAAATGGCTAAATAATAAAGCTTTTTTGAAATGGAGGCGTTTTAGGGCTTTGTTAGTGTTTAAGAAAATCCCTAAAAATGCTAAAAGACAAAACATAATGATTGATCTTGATCTTGGGCCTGGTTCATTCTGAAACTGAGTTGGTCGGGTCGGAGATGCTTGGCTTGATCATGGTGATCGAGCCATGAAGAAGAGTGACCGAGGCGGCTTAAAAGCGTCACAGTGGGAGATCTAGCCAAAGAATTCTCTTGTGATCGAGCCAAAGGAATGTGGTCGAGGCCAAAAGGATGCAGCTGGGTTCGATGTTCTGTCGAGCCGGCTTCGAGGTGGCTCAATCACTTGGCTCGATCACGGGATCAAACCAAAGGAGTTGGTGATCGAGCCAAAGGATGTGAATATGTGACTGGCTCGATGTAGGCTCGATGGTTGAATGATCGAGGCCAAGAAGAAGCTCGGGTGGTGATCGATGCGACAAGATAGGCTCGAGGTGAAGGTGATCGAGCTGTGAAGTCGAGGCGGCTCGGACATGTTGTTTGGTGTGGCTCGATGTTGGGACGTTTGGCCGCGTCATCGAGGCTACAAAGGAAGTGGCTCGATGCAAGTGGCTTGGCAATCGAGTGAAGGTTTGGCCGAGATGAAGTCGAGGTGAGATGCTCGGCTTGGGCTTGATGTGAGTTTTGGTCGAATCCAACTTGAGCTAGCATTGAGTTGGTTCCATCCCGTGCATTTTCCTTTCCTTCTCCAAATTTGCAATAACGTTCTGAAAACTCCTGAAAGTCGTGAAAAATCTCCAAAATGCATATGTATGCAATTTCTAATGTAAAACTTCCTAAAAAAAATGCAAACTTACTAATAAAGTCTATGAATGCAACATATTTACAACTAAATGACCCTAAGATGATATGAAATGACTTCCTAAAATTACTAAAATGCAGAGACATCAACTCTCCCAAACTAAATCCCTACTTGCCCTCAAGCAAGTAATTCAGAAGCCTGGAAGAGAAGTTTGAAAAGGGGAACTTAGAACCAAAATTGCTGGCAAATCAAGTAATATCAATGTCCATGTTACTAGTTCTAGAATGCAATCATAATCTCATCCTACTTACAAACATTAGCCATACTCATCACAGCTCATTCCAGATCAGTTCCAACCTCCACAATGCATTCAAATTTATTTACCCCTTTAACATTCATTAAGCAGGAACCGAGGATCAAGTCATGCATGTTCATTGAACTCATTTGGCTAAGACACTGGTTAAGGTATAAAAATGACCCCTTTATGCAATGGCTAACCATTCAGAACATGGTTCTCTAAAAAAAAAAGGAATGAGCTTTAGCAGAAGGCTAAAGGTAAGAACACTTAGATGCATACAAGAACATAATCCATCTACCCAAAGTCAATGAAACTAAAATTTCACTGATTCTACCCGGTAGGACACCATAATTCTACCCTTTTAAATTTTGAAGTGATCTTACTTGTTCACATTTTTCCCATTTTCGTCTTTTCCTTATATGTTCTTAGGAAATGGTTCTTTCTTAATTGATTGCTAGCGGATTTGAGGATTTCCTTATTTCAATGCCTATGGTTTCTGACATTTTTTTATTTTTCACTAACTTCTTAGGTTTTACCCTTTTTATTTCCTTGCCATTTTTTTCTTGTTTCTGCACTAACCATACATTTCATATCTTTTTCTCCCAAATCCTTTACTAGACCATTCCATTTTTTTCTTTTCCTTTCCTCTCCTAAGGTTTATAACTCTACCATTTCTTTTACCAGCTTCCCACACGTTTCCATATGTTTCAAACCAACCCAGTACCCAGAATTAAACCACACCTAGTCCTATCTAGTTCAAAAAGCATGGACTATAACTACATGAGATTCAATTCGTGTCAGTTCGAACCTAACACTTTCTACCAAGCTCATTCCATAAAAGACCTGACACTCAGTAATAAATTCATGGCTTGAAAGAAGGCAAGGTTCAAGGATGGGGAGTATACTTGGGTTAATAAGAGTGGTGAAATAGTAGAAGATAACCTAAATATGTATATACTATCCATGAGTTCAAATCCAGCACACAAACATGATATTTAAACGTCAATTTTAGGTTCTAATATACAGAGGTAAACTTCATGTTATAACATGCTTCATAAAAGTAAGGATCATGCAATTTCACATTCCAAGCATGGTGTAGTCTTACTTCAGACCAAATCAGGATGCATTAGACAACTAATAACCAGGCATTGATACTATCTAAGAAAATATCATACTTACAAGGTTATTATTATCCTAGTTCCCTATGCAGATGCATATGAAAAAATAATAATTGTAACATCCTAAATGCAGCTACATGAACACTATATTTTTGAAAATGATTTTTGAAATTTTTTCCAAATTTTTATGGTTTTCTATGCCTTAGATGATATGCATGATTGAAATAAGAGAACAAGTAAACAAGATTAATACCTCCTAACCCCTCCCCCAAACTTAAATTACATAATCCCTTGTGTAATAAAAATCTGAAGGAGAAGTTAGGACCAAAGGGCAACAACACATAGAAAATATGCTATGGTATAAAAAGTGAAAAAGGGTTGGAGTAGTACTATATTCAGGCTGAGTGGGAGAAGGTGGCTGATCGAGCTGTATTGATCAAGTTGTTGGATCTCGGGATTTGAATCAGCAATGCGAACAGCCCTGCTCGATGTCATGTTGGTGCGGCTTGATCACAATATTGTTGCGGCTCGATATAATATTGTTGCTCAGCCTGATGAAATCGTTTCTGTGGCTCGATGGCAATTTTCTCAAGCAGATCGATCATGGCATTATTGCGGCTCGATCAAAAGCTTGGCTTGATCATGAGACGTTCGTGACTCGATGTTGTCCATGTCCGGCTCAGAAATTTCTCTTCACCAATTTTCCAAAACATGATCCCAAAGTACCTAAAACACCAAAACCATACAAGAGGGTAAATGCATTAAACGAAAAGCTAAACATAAATTGAAAATTTTATATGTACAAGGATAGACAAGGGACTTCCTCCCAAGTGAGCTTGTTTATAGTCACTAAGCTTGACTTCCTGTTTAAGCTCTAGTGACCTTGAGATAGTCCTCCAAGGAGAACCGAAGTCATTTCACCAGGTTTTCTTCCTGGACGTATCCAACCACCATTGTTTGGATTGGCTTAGTAGTTCACTTTTAACTCTTTATCATGTTCTAGAATAAGTATGATTGCTCCATCAGGTAGAATCTCCTTATTATGAAGTTCCTTGAGCATTTTGGGTTTACATCTCTTGAATAGTGCTCGAGCATTGGGTTGAGCAGATACACTTGATCATCCATTTGGAGATCCATTGTTGGTTTAAAACTCAAAAAAAAATTCAGAATAGGTTGTGCCTGAATTGGGTTGAGCAGGTACGCTTCACTTAAACAGGTCCTTGGTTATGCCTGAAGTGGGTTTCTAAAGTGGGATCGAGCTCAGAATCCCCTTCTTCTGAAATGGGAAGTTTACTCTGGTTAGTTTCTAACCCCAATTTTCTGGTTTCCTCTATCTCTACAGAAACTCCTGCATCCGGTTCCTTGACAACTCCAAATGCTTATGTATGCTCTAAAATCTTGTTTGGGTCCTTTATAAGCTCATACTCTAGTGAATCATTTCTTAAGTACCCGTCCTCATGATTGTCGTCATTCTTCTCTTTGATAGAGAATAGCTGACCTTGAATTGTAGGCTTCTTTGTCTTGTCCTTAATGTTGAAAATTATCTTTGGACCATTCCCCATGTTCAACCTGATATTGCCCTTCTTGACATTGATCGCAGCTCCAACCGTATCTAGGAATGACCTTCCCAAGATTAGTGGATCTTTTGGTTCCTTGTCCCTATCCAACACCACAAAGTCTGTGGATATTTCGACATTCCCAATCTTGATGGGTACGTACTCCAAAAGTCCATAAGGGTTCATGATGGATATGTCAGCTAAAATCAGAGATATGTTGGATGCTTTATATTCATTAAACCCCATCTTCTTGGCAACAGAGAGGCATCAAGTTAATGGATGCTCCTAAATCACATAAGCATTTGTTGAAGGTCAATGAACCTAATAAGCATGGTAGAGTGAATGAGCCATGATCTTCTTGTTTCTTCGCTATTAAGGCATTGCATTCATCACTTGGTACCAACACTCCATGAGCTTCCTCCTCCTTCATAGTTTTCTCAAAGATTTCTGGATATTTCATCATTATCTCCTTCTTGAACTGTGATGGGAATGACAACTTTTGAATATAAGGTGGTGGAAAAAAATGTGTTTCCTTCTCCTTTGAAACAAATAGCTTTTCACCATGAACAGGCTTGACTCTGGAAACTGACTCTTATTGCATATATGTCAAAGAGTCAGTTTTTCCAGAATCTGCAGTTTTAGCTTCACTTAAACCCAAATCCCCCAAACTTGAGCAACACTATCCTTCGTGATGTGAGTAGGACAAGTGTGAAAAGAAAGGTCAGGGGTACTTCCTAAGAAGATGACATTGAAATGTGCATACTCTTTTAGGTTCTGAATTGATTTACCATGAAGTTGTCCATTTGTGGTAGGAGCAAAAACGGAAGTAGAAGCAGACTTGCTCTCCAAAGCAGTAACCCTTAAGTTCAAAACTTCAATCTTTGCGTAGATGGCGTTGAAGGAGGATTCCATCTTGTGGTTGAGTTCACCAAGATTCTTACATGTTTCCATTGCAGCATTTGCCTGACCTTAAAGAAGTTGTTGGAACATTGATTCAATGTTGGAAGGTTGAGCATGAGGTAGGTTAGAGGTGAAACCAGGAGGTGCTCCTCCATGTTGATGTTGTTATAACCCATTCTAAACTTATTTCTTAGGTGCAAAACCTTGGTTCTATTGTTAACCATAGTTGAAGGGATTAACTTGTTGTTGGGGTTGAGGTGGATAAACTGGATCTTGAGGATTTGCTACATTGTTGTTGCGGTAGGACAGGTTGAAGTTGTTGTTGTAATTGATGAACCCTTTGTTGTAGTTGCTCTGGTTCCGAATGTAACTAATCTCCTCTTGTTGAGTAGTCTCTCCAGCTTGAATCTGAAGCTGCTCTTCATCAGTGATGAAGTGAACTTCGTGTTGTTGCCCAAGAGGTAGTATGTCTAACTTATGATTTAGAGCTTTGATATCTTCCTCGTCTTATCAAATGTTTCAGAGTAACCACGAGGTGTGCGATCATAAACCTCACTATCTATGCCATCCGATTGAGCAATATTCTTCACAAGTTCCCAACCATCATCAACACTCTTTTTCAGGAAATTACCGTTGCTTGCAGTGTCAAGCAACATGCGTATCTTTGGTAGAGCACCGCGATAAAGAGTGCTAAGGAAGGATGCTTTGCTAAAACCATGATGCGGACATTGCAGAGTGTAATTCTTGAAACGCTCTCATGCCTCAGAAAACGTTTCAACGTTTCGCTGTGAAAAACCAGAGATGTCATTCCCCAGCCTTGCAGTACGAGATGTGGAGAATAATTTGGCAAGAAAAAAATTCAAGAAAGCATACCATGTAGTGATTGAGTTTCTGGAAAGTGACTTCTCCCACTGATGAGCCTTCTCGCCCAAAGAAAATGGAAAAAGACGCAGTCTAAATGCGTTCTCAGTCATACCGTTGATCTTGGTGAGATTGCAGAATCGGTCAAACTCGTCCAGGTGGTCGAGTGGATCCTACATTGGCAAACAATTTATACCCCTATAACACAACTATCAAGCTGTGCTTGATCTCGAAATTGTTGTTATTGTTGTTATGTACAACAGGAGGGGTGATTCCATGACGTTGTGTGTGAGTGTTCAGATTGTCACCAGCACCAATAATGTGCTGGTCATTGGTTAAGATTGTCCTCCATTTGAAAATCCAACCTTCTTAAATGTTCCAAGCGTTCTTGTTCACGTCTTGCGCGAGAGTGTTCCCTTTCAAGAGCACAAATGTCTTCAACGAGTGGAATTAAGTCAGTTGGTCCTCTGGTTCTCAAGTTTATACACAGATATGCACGTACCTAAAAACAAAAGAATCAAAGGGAAGTGAGTACGTATGTAGAAAAAGAACTTGATCTCAATAGATCCAAAATCCAGAATGAAACAACCACCCAATTGGCAACAACGTCAAATTAATAACATGATTTTTAAGAGTTTCAGATTAAGTTTATCAATTCCCTATCCATATTATCATGCCATTGTAGTATAGATAGAGTGTCAATCCAAATGGGTGTGTTGCTAACACTCTAGATGCACATGGAACTACTGATTCAAGTTAAATAAGAAAAAGGGGTTTTACTAACAGTTCCTAAATTTACAGAACATAGCAAACATGCATTAGGTAAACAGGAAATGAAAGCAAGCATGCAAAAGCAGAAAACTAAAGATAGACAACAAGTGAAACTAGAGAAGGAAAGTAAAATTGGTAAAAATGCAATCAAATGGTAAGCATTTCCTAAGAATGGGGGGTAATTGACCAATGATCCTTCATGTACTCCCTAGATACCTAACATACATCAGACAATGAGATAATCCCTAGAAAGCAGATTCATATGCAACCAAGTCCAATCTCTTGATAAATGGATTCATCCTAAGCAATCACCAGACCTAACTCTCGTTAACAGTACACTACCTAGCAGGCATGAAGAACCAATCTACTAAAGCCAATGATCACCATACACATATAATCTCTTAGGCTAGGTATACAAATCTCTGAAATCATCATGTTCTGACATTTCATTGAACACCTTCTGAGTGCTGAAATGCCTAATATCAGATTTCAATTGGTCAGAAAGAAATCAACATGAAGAGCAATAAAACAGAAGGGATCTAAATGCAATCAAACTTAGGAGCCTAGGAAGAATAGGAAATCAACACCAGTCTACCCATCCTCAGGAACCTAAGGGAACTACTCACTACGCATGTTGGGTGCGAAACCTGAAAAACAGCAAATCATAACTACTAAGTAAGATATTAAGATCAAAAGTCAAAGTATGAAGAACATGAAGAACACTAAATCTGAAAACGTGATGAAGATGATGAACAAAACGAAAAACCAAATGCATAAAATGAAGATGAAGAACATCAAGAACACTAACCTAGAAAAACTGAGTTTTAATGGAACAGTAGCATAACCATAAATAATGATCAACACAAAAACAAGATTAAGAGCATAAAACAGTTAATCAACATGCACCAGATAGTTCATAACCTAAATCTAAGCATGAAAATGAAGAAATTAGAAGATAAACACAAACTTAATCAAAATTTTGGGTTTGAACATGAAGAAAAACAAAGCAAAACAGAGAGAATATTAAACCTAAGAACAAACCCAAAATGGCTAAAAAATAAAACTTTTTTCAAAATGGAGGCGTTTTAAGGCTTTGATAGTGTTTCAGAAAAGCCCTAAAATGCTAAAAGATCAAATATAATGATTGATTTTGATCTTGGGTATGGTTCATCCTGAAACCGAGTTGGTCGGGTTGGAGATGCTTGGCTCGATCATGGTGATCGAGCCATGAATGAGAGTGATCGAGCCGGCTTAGAAGCGTCACGACGGGAGATCGAGCGGAAGAATGCTCTTGTGATCAAGCCGAAGAAACATGGTTGAGGCTGAGAGGATGCGGCTGGGTCTGATGTTCCATCGAGCCAGCTTCGAGGTGGCTCGATCACTTTGCTCGATCACGGGATCAAACCAAAGGAGTTGGTGATCAAGCCGAATAATGTAAAGATGCGGCTGGCTCGATGTGGGCTCGATGGTTGAATGATAGAGGCCAAGAAGAAGCTCGGGTGGTGATCGATGCAATAAGATGGGCTCGAGGTGGAAGTGATCGAGCTATGAAGTTGAGTCGACTCGGACGTGGTGTTTGGTGTGTCTTGATGTCGGGACGTTTGGCCGGGTCATTAAGGCGGAAAAGGAGGTGGCTCGATGCAAGTGGCTTGGCGATCGAGTGAAGGTTTGGCCGAGACGAAGTCGAGGTGAGATGCTCGGCTTGGACTCGATGTGAGTTTTGGTCGAATCTGACTTGAGCTAGCATTGAGTTGGTTCCATCCCGTGCACTTTCCTTTCCTTGACCAAATTCGCAGTAATGTTATGAAAACTCCCGAATGTCCTGAAAAATCTCCAAAATGCGTATGTATGCAAGTGCTAATGCAAAACTTCCTAAAATAAATGCAAACTTACTAATAAAGTCTATGGATGCAACATATTTACAAATAAAGGACCCTAAAATGATATTAAATGACTTTCTAAAACCACTAAAATGCAGAGACATCAATGGTTCACCTATTTTTTGGAAGACAAAAAAACAACAAACCGTGTCACACTTTTTCGCTGAAGCCGAATATAGATCTATAGCAGCTGCACTTCGAGAGATCAAGTGGTTACAAAGTTTGTTACAAGGATTGGGCGTCAAACAAGACTCTCCAACAAAGCTTTATTGTGATAGTATGACTGCCATACACAGTGTTTCTAATCCGGTCTTCCATGAATGTTCAAAGCATACTGAATCGGATTGTCATTTTGTTCGAGATACTATTTATGATGGAATCATCGAGACCCTTCATGTCCGGACCAACGACCAACTCGCCGACATACTTACCAAGGCTTTGGGGCGTGATCATTTCTCTTTCTTAGTGTCCAAGTTGGGCATTGTGAATCTCCATGCTCAAATTTGAGCGGGAGTTTATGAGTTTATGAGATATCATAGAATTTTATAGTTTAAAAAATTGGTTTTTTCTTTTAGAAGTTTTCCTTATCTTAGTTAGTTTTTTTTTTCAAACCCATCTTTTCATTATAACTTAAGGTTTTGGAGATGAAATCTTCCACATATCCTAAAATATGAAATGACAATACAAATTATAATACATAAAAGAAACTCCAAATCACCTAGGATTGGAAGGAAACAAATCTTATTGACAACAATGAACACACTAAGGAAATTATTGAAATAGTCAATAATAACTTCAACATTAGAAAGCCTTGTCAAAAGCTGTAATTCCGAGAGCAACATTTGCAAACAAACTCCTACTTCATACACTGTAAAGACAGTCTTCGGAGCTAATAATCTCATACCCACACAAGGCGGTAAAATAGAGCAAATCGCACAAGACGGTAACAGAGAGACAACCGTACAAGACGATAAAAGAGAGACAACCGCACAAGACGGTAAGAGAGAGCCACCTGCACAAAAATAAAAAAGAGAAACAACCGCACAAAGTGGTAAAAAAGAACCAACTGTAGAAGACGGTGACATAGAATATACCATACACGATAGTAAAACAATTACAACTTAGAAGATCAAGCTAGATTTGGGTCGATGAAGGCTTCACGCAAAGTAGACCAGAGGAAAGGTATAAGAACCATCTGTATCCATAAGCTTTTTTGACCCTCAGTATTACCGTACCAGAGCCAATTGATACTAATATAACAATGGCAATTATTATGATCTAAGTACACTCCAATCTCTAATTCCTGAAAAACAATCAGTCAAACCCACAAGGCAGAATACACGGTTACAAGACCAATTACCTTCAGCAACAAAGCCCAAACACTACAAGGGGCCCAAGGGAAGCAAGGACCTTCGGGAAGCGACTCCTGACAGGGGAGAGGTGTCGTGAATAGGCCAAACTATGGCGCACGGCGAGACAAAGGGAAGCACAATGGCTCGACAGAAAAACACGATGAACAAATCCTGGTGAGAGAGACTCTTCCTTTACCCATGAGATAGAGTGGCTTTTTCTTCACTCGGAAGTAGCAGACTTCAAGGGAGGCTTCACCGCCATGGACGACGGAGTCCACACGAGCAAGAGAAGGAAGAGATCTAGAGATCTCCGGCGGCAGCAGAGACGACCGGTAGAAAAGAGGAGGCGACGCCGGTGGGAAGTACCTTCGTCGGCGTCGAGAACTGGCATCTTCAGACTTACCTCGTGAAATGTGCCTGAGAGGTTTTTCTTGACGGCGCTAGGGAAAACTATAGTATATCTTAGTTTATTATTTGGCTTTTATCTTTACATTGTATAAATAGATGACTCAAGATCATTAATAAAAATTAACCTAGTTTAATTACCAATTCTATAATTAGATATCATTCTGAGCACCAATCTGGTGACACATGCTCATATTTGAGACTCAAACATCTCTGATTCGATTCATGATAAGCGCAAGAATATTGTAATTTATTTGTAATGATAAAAAAATATCACAACTAAATAAAGTCGAATTTTAGTTAAAAGAAAATGCAAAAGTAAATTTTATACCATTTAACTAATGTCAAGACAATTCAAATGGTATCATATCATTGGTGTATTTACTATCCAGACATGATTATATATATAATTGCGATTGTGGTGCCAAATTTGTTACCTAAAGCTGTCCTTAGGGCACGATTATCATTGTGTTTTTTTTCTTTGTCAGCAAGTTGCATAAAAATTATACATTAGAAAATGGAAATGTCAAGATGAATCAGTAGTAAATAACTTTCAAACAAATTATCTAAATCTAACTCAAAATAAAATAAAAAAACAAGTCTTAACATACAATCATGTCAAGTTCTCACGTAGCTCCCTTAACTAGAAAATCAGCCACTATATATACTGGCAGTTTTTGGAATAGTCTATTACTGCCATGAAGTAGTCCTTAGAGCTCATTATTTTCATCCCTAGCTAGCTCGAGCGAGCTTCTGAACATTTCATTTGAAATTATTTGACATGTTATAAAAGATACAAGGAAATAAACAGCCAATAATAAGAATACAAGATTTAATTGAAGACGATACATATAATTAATTCACTACAAGAAAACACGCTAAAACCGACGGACATATCCGTCGGTTTTCCGTCGATAAAGAGGGTAAATCGACGGAAAATCGACGGAAACGGTTCGTCGATTGTGAGTTACCCGATCGAGCAAAAGTCCCTGGAAAATTTTAACAATTGTGCTCGATCGAGCAAAAAAAATTAATTGCTCGATTGAGCATTTTTTAAAAAAAACCGACGGAAAACCGACAGATAGGGCATATCCGTCAATTTTCCGTCAATAAAAACCGACGGAAAATCGACGGATATGCCCTATCCGTCGGTTTTTTTAAAAAAAAATTATATTAACTTAGTGTTATTCAAACAATAAAATAACATTGACATCTTTTTATTGAAACTATTTTGCAATTTTATATTTGATTCACGTTATAATAAATTGACATGATGATAAATAAAAGTAGTTAAGATAAACAAAAACTATAAAATATCTCTATGAAATATCTCTAAAACAAAAAACTACAAAATCTACTCGGACGCTGATGAATAATCGGATGGAGTTGAATTTGTATCATCCTCAAATTCGTTACCGGTCTCGTCGTTCACGTCATGTATACCAGCAGTTAAATCACCGAATCCGCTGAAGTCGACCACAAGATTGACTTCCATAGACGGTTGAATCTCAGCTAGTGAACCATTGCCAATTGGTTGTAACGGGCTATGCTCAGAAACGCCTTCTATTATTAGCCTGGGATTTATTTTTGTTACCACTATCCAAGGATTGTTCCGAGCTGTAATGCGTGGGTACGTGATGTAAGATACATGCACAGTTTTTGAATATATATATGTTAAACATTTTTCAATCAAAATATTGTATGAAAAACCAAGATTATACTTGATCNTTGTGTGGCGAGGATGAACGGATCATATTTTCCAAGTCTCCTACGTGAATTGATCGAAGTCACGCCAAATTTGTTTACGCTGACACCTCTACCATCAGTTGGGTCATACCAATCACACATAAAGACCACACATCTCAAGTTAAACATCTCTAGGTAACGGACCTCCAATATCTCTCGAAGGATGCCGTAGTACACAAGATCTCCGGAGG